>BGPR01007013.1:0-74820 GCA_013235015.1 Araneus ventricosus | reverse complement strand
TCAACTAAAGTACACCTTTATCTTTATACTGAAATTATTTTTAAAAACTCAAAAACATTATTTTTTTTACAATTTCGTGTCATAGGTGTACTTCACTATGTCTAATTCAATATTTTTAAATTTATAAAAATTTCACTATGTTCACTCAATATTTTTTAAATTTATAAAAAATTATAAATTAATCAAAAACTCATGAGAAATGCTAAGGAGAAAAATTTCATTACTTGATTAATATTCTATCGTGCTCTATGGAGATGGATTTTAATTTTATTGATTCAGAGTTATTTTTTTCATAATATTTTTGTTCCTTTAACAATAATGTTTTTTTTTGTAAATCTCAACATCATCTGAATCACTTTGTTTTTTCTTTGTGTCGCTCTAAGAAGTGTGGTAAGTAGTGTCGTACTCTTGGACTGAAAAATTCTTTCATTCATATTCTTTATAATTTTTAAAGATTTTCCTTTACTCTAAATAGAATCTCTTTTAAATAAATAGCTAAATCTCATTTATGTAAATCAGTGGAAAGTGAGGGAAGTCTGAGGTTATGGGAATGATTTTCAGGTTATAAGGAGATCTGAAGAAGAAAGCAGTGGATTGATTGCTCGGCAGATAATATTTTAACATGCAAGCCTAATATCTATTTTGAAGCCTGGTGGTGATAGATATTCGGTTACTACGTGAGTAAGACATCAGTGAAATTCTAATTAAATAAATAACAAAATCTCATTTATGTAAATCGGTGGAAAGGCATTTGGTCTCAGATTATGGGAATGAGTCTAGGTTATGATGAGACGAGAAGAAGAAAGCAGTGGATTTCTTGGCAGATAATATTTTAATTCACGAGCCTAATGAAATGTTGAAGTCTGCTGGTGAAAGACGACCGGTGTGTATGTGAGTAAGACATCAATGAAATTCGAAGAGATTGAAATTCCTATCATTCGACGAACTCAACATTTAGAAATATTGGCTTTCTAAGGGTCACCGAATATTTTTCGATAAAAGGATTATGTGGTCCTAAATGTTTCATGGACAGCATGTATAATCTATCGGAAGGTTTAACTAATATTTGTCCTCTAAAGGCATACTTTTCAAAGCATATAAGACAATTTTTTCTACATTTTATGAAGGTTAACATAGATCGTTATGCTCAAGATAATTTATTTTTAGTTTTCAAGATTCTTAGCTCAGTGCGTTTTGTTATAGATATGTCAAGAAACGAGCAATATCCGATGAAATATGCAGAAATATAAAGATATCAAATACATTTTTTCTATTATTTAAGTGAAAATATAGTCACTTATGGTAAATGTAAATTGCGTTATCTCAAAGGTAAGCAAAGTTTGTTACGTGAAATCTTGCATCTGAATTGTTGTTGTGCATAAACTTTTTCAATTCCAAAACAGATAACTATAAACTTAATAAAAAATAGTAAAAATATAAAGATGCTTCACAGGACGCCTTTGTAGGCAGGAGTTTACGGAATTCATAATTAGAGGACTACTATTAATGCATTAGTCAAGTTGAACAAAATGTGGTGCAGCTTGACAAGAGTTTACTATTAGTATCGAATTTTCGTACTATAATCATGAATTTGAAAATTTGAGAAATATTATTGCTTCTTTTTCTGTTCTCTGAGCTATTCTAGGAAAGTTAGAACTTGCTTCATAGAAATTCCGAATAACCCCATATCTTAAGGATAATTATTATTGTATTAATCCGGAAGTGAACATCCAGTGACTCTAGGATACCTGATAAACAATTTACCCTGCTGACTATTCTTGCTTTTACTTGGCTTGGCTTTTATGGAGTTTATTTGTTATGTATGGTTGAACCTTATCTTTATTAGGTTCATCAGATGCTTGTAATCACCTTGAATTTTTACTTCAGGTGAACAAATTCAACAGAATTACAACACTACATTACAAACTACATTTTTATCACTTGATCTTGCATCCTAAATATGTAAGAACCATGCTTTCCAACACCAAAGAATTCATGTAAGACAGCCAACATACAGTCGATAGAAAAGCTGTAGGAGCATTTCAAATTGTAATTATATTTTTCTCTTCTGTGAGAAACACTCAGAGAGTTGAATGTTTTTATACGTTCCCTTCAAGATTATGGCAAACTATCTAGCTACTAGTATTATACTACTCATCAAAATTAGAGGATATTCTTGAAATACATGCTGACTGATTAAAATTTTTAATCGACGCCCGATGATGGAATTATTTAGAAATGAACGCAAAATTGAACCTCTGTGCATAGGTTATAGCATAAAATGTACAAATCAGATGATTGAAAACGTGTAAAGCAAAGGGCACATATTCG
This sequence comes from Araneus ventricosus, assembly GCA_013235015.1. Classification (NCBI taxonomy): domain Eukaryota; kingdom Metazoa; phylum Arthropoda; class Arachnida; order Araneae; family Araneidae; genus Araneus; species Araneus ventricosus. The sequence continues at coordinate 72,489 of BGPR01007013.1, read as the reverse complement.
TTTTCGGATATGTAGCTTCTAGTTTAATTAATTTTGTTTCTAAGATCCATCAATACTCGTTGTGGTGCGGAAATTTGAAGAGGGAGGTGCCAACTCCTGTCATCCTCGTCTTCTGACCTCAGTTCAAAATTGCGAGGTCCGTCCTAAATTAACCCTCGAGTTGCTTCAAAGCGGGGCGTTAATATAACTAAACTAAACGATCAATATTTATTTGCTACGACTCAAACTCAGCTTAAAATTGGAGGATAAAGGTGATGGGTATTTGGCACACTCGAGGAGAATAAAAACAAATGGAGATTGGTTAAAATCTCAATATGACCCAAAGTGTTATAGCAAGAACTGCTTTTAACTTAGTGAATCGGTTAGGAGATTGCCTTTTCAGCCACGATAACAACTGCTTTCTAAAACCGCTCTTTGTGAATGTCGGTTCGAAGAAACCCTGAAGCGACTACTACAAAGCTATTTTTAAATCTTCAGACTGCCACAGGATTTCTAGTCAGTCATTTTACTGCTGCACTGATTCTTCATTCACGCTTATTATCTATAAAAATTTATTAACGCTACAGAAATTATGATTGCTATCCTAAAAACATCTGAAATATCTTCATAAATTATAATCAAATAATAAATAACTAATAATAATAAAAATATATTACCTAGATATTTTCTAAAGAGCATAATTTAAATCATATAATATTAGTAACACAAAATAATACAGGTTATGCCTTATTTCTTTTGAAAAATGAAAGCGGAAAGCCTTTTCTTTTCAGAATCAAAAGCAATCGACGAAAATGAGTGAGATGTCTTTTAGAAGAAAAAATCTTTACAATGTTTGAATTTATCGCATCATATTAGAAAATTCTATTGTAAATAAAATATGAAAAATAAAGAAATAAGAATTTTGTAATTAAATGCATTACATTGTTTCAAATATAATATTGCCTTTTGTTTCTAATTATTAAACTTTTTCTAGCACAAATGCTGCTTTTAAGCATTTAATAAATTTGATACTAATTCTGTCCACAAGATGCGTTTATATGCATTCTTTTCCCTTCCAGCTATAATATCGAAATTTTTTAAATGTAAATATTTATTCTTGAATAAAATCTGTGTTTACAATTTTTTTCAATTATTATATCCATTATATTTTAGGATGCTTCATTATCTAAGCAAACGCACATGAAAGATAAATAATATTATGCAACAATCACTTTATTAAATTGTTTCCTCCTTATTAAATAAGTCATTTCGATAGACCAAAAAAAAATGTGTTCCTTTTCTCTTAGGATATCTTTGTCTCAATTATTATAACAATTTAAAAATTTCTGCGTATAACTTGATTATTAATAAAAGAGTTTTCCTCAACCATTTATTTTTACAAACCATGAAAATTATTCCTGTCCATAGTTCGCCGTTTTCTATAATAGCTTATTTATTAAAAATGATACTTTTTTGTTTTTAATCTTGACGCATTCTTCCTTAAATTTGTAACAAAAAAGTTCCTGATCTTCGTAATAATTTTATAATCTAAGGAACCTGCTGATACTTTTCATTTTGTAGAAAATAAGAGAAAGCCAGTATATGTTATTTCAACTTAATTAACAAAAGAAGAAAATCAAAAGAAAGGAAAACATACATCTGCTTTCAGGGAGATAAAGAAATATTTGAGAGCTACAAAAAGAATTATTGTTTCAACTGAGAAAGGAGTATATATATTTTTAATAATCATGCTTAGAAAAGCATGAAGGCAAAATATTATTTTCATAATGGAATAGAACTAGAAATATCGATTTTCAAAATTAAACAAATCAAAGGGCAATTCAATTTGCCTTGTATTCCTTTTATGAAAAATGAGTAGCTTTATAAATCTTTAAAAATTGTTATTCGAATCGGAATAATAAAGAATATTTATATTGTAATTCAGAACACAATAAAAATATATGGAATTCAAATTAGAATAATAGATACTGTAAACTTAGTATTTCAAAAGTCCTGTCTTTCAAAATCAAGAGCCTATAGTAGCTTAATGGCTACTGAACTGGAGGGTCAGTGGTTTGAGACCATCTCACCATAAGAAGAAAACGTGAACCTAGTGCATGTTAAATTTTTATGCGGGGGAAGCGTCCTCAACATCTTCAAACTTTAGAGGTCTCAGAGGAAAAGCTCACAAATATTCCCATTTCTTTTTTGATTTCTTACTTTAAATTTAAATTAATATTTCCCTCTGAATCTGTGAATGCAGTATGTTCCAATAATACAGTTAATTATACGTAAAGTCATGGTTGCAGTTATAGACGCTTGTTGGGGCGAACGAAACGAAACGAAAGGTTGAAACTTACGTTACATTGGACAGTATCCCAAAAGAGTATCGTAGTGCAACGCGGTGGTGCTCAGTGATGACGCAACCTGCCACGCACCATGCGCAGGCGGACTATTAATCAAACATCTATTTTGACGTATTTGCAACTGTATGCAGTTCTAATTTCAGAAGGTGTCATCTTTCAGCAGGACGGCGGCGCTCTCAACGCTACGATGGCTGCGGTATTGTTCGTGAGTTTCTGGATACAACATTCCCCAGCGGTGGACAGGCGAGGGTGCTGTCATGGCATGGCCATCACGATCCCCGGACATAACGCCATTAGACTTTTTTACTTGTGGGGTTATGTGAGCAACATGTGTATTGCAGTGAACGTATCAGCGGCATTAATCATTTAAAGCAAGTACGGGAAGTTGTTACTCTGTTACACCAGACGTCCACCGTGTGTGGGAAGAACTGGACTATCATTTATAGATGTGTGTGGGAATAAACAAATGGAGCCCACATCAGACTGCGCTGAACAGGTAATATAAGGTTTTCTTTTATTTGGTGAAGATGTCCTAACATATCTTGTTTTGTTGCTTTCACCTTGTGACCCAGGTGAGGTGCACCATGACCTTACAGCGGACACACTGTGTATAACCACGACCATGTTGCGTTTCAAACAGATATTCACAATCATTTCAAGACATTTTTCCCGTTTCGAGAGATAGCTTCGAGATTCAGAGACAGATAAATAGTTTTTTCAGAGAATATACGACGTTAACGGTATTGAATAATAAAAGGAAGGGTAATTTAAGATTTCAGAATAAGAGTAAAGAAGGTAACGGTGCAGTGAATCACAGAGCAGCAATAGTATTTTTTTCTTTTTTGATGAAATAACTTAATTGAATATATACTTTAAATTTAGCTGGAAATGCAATTTAAATATTAGTGTCGATTCAGGTAATATGTTAAGCTGATTAAAATTCTGAAAAATAGAATATTTATAGAAACATTAAGTAAAGAAGCTTTTGCAGAAAATAAATAGATTCGTAGCTTTTAAACATTTCATGAAAGGCGTTTTGAAACAAAATTTTTATTTAAATATTCAATTGAATTATTTCTGTAACATTCATATTCTTCTGAGTAAATATTCCATGATTCAAAAGCATGAACAAAGTAAGCTATCAGCTAAAATTATCCAAAATTAAATAAGTACCGGAGAACGTTACTCTTTTTCTCTCAACTAGTTAAAATTTGCATGTTTTCCATTAAGAGGAGAAAGTTTATCCGAACCTAGATGAGAATAATTAACATAAATAAAAGCTCATTAAAGACTCAGTAACTTATACCAAGTTCTGACTTCCCTCACACCACAAGCAGTGTATTCTTCAATTATAAAGAAATATTTCGCTTGCGTTTTTCAAAAAATCAATGTTTTTTATTTGTTACATTTGATTAGGGCTTTTTATGTTAATTTATAGGTTTATTTTCCTTTTTTGCGAGATTTTTAAAACATTGTGAAAACAAACATGAGTTTTTGTTTTTTTTATAAATAAAATACATTATCCTTATGCACAGAAAATTAAGGCTACTTATAAAGTGACGCGTATGATTGGGATTTCTCTCGTTGGCAGAAGAGAGAAGAAATCAGGGCATATCGGTCTTGATCATTGTAGCTGACGGTACCCATTTACTGATTATGTTCCTACCGTCCCTCTGACCCTAGAAGACAATAAAAGAAAGGAAGAACGATTTCTCAAATCTATTATTAGAAAAAGGGTGCAAGGTCTTTGGAAAGAAAGAGCCGCAGGTTAAATTTATTCTACTTTTTTTATAGAGAATTCATAAAATATTGTTCAGTCTTTGCAAAAAAATCAAAATAGAGAGAAGAGCCCAATTAAAATTTGAAAGCGACTTATTATCGTGATTAATCAAAAATTTGTATATTTTCTTATATCTTTAAAAGAAAATTTTAAAAATCCTGTGTCGCTAATAGTTGATAAAAGATAGTGAAAACAAGAAGTAGCTCTCAGACGATCCAGCAAGAAAATGGAAATATAAAGATACGTGCGTTTAAAGATTTTGATATAAGAGTTCTTAACTTACATGGTTCGAACCTCAGATTTTCTGACAAAATATTTTAAATAAAAATTGTTTTTAAAAACATTCTTTTCTTTGTGTACTAAAAAGTTTTTCTTGGTTTTAATTCTCATTTCATTTTTAGTGTTTAATTCATTATCGTAAATGTTATAGGATCTTGAAATCAATTTCTTCTGAAATTCACTACCAGGTGGCGGCACTGTTATAGAATCAAAATTTAATTATATTAAACGATTAAAACTGATAATTAATTCTTAAAATAATAAAGTAATATATTTTCATTGAGAATATGTAAGTGTACAAAATTTCAAACCTATAGTACATCAGGTAATGAGTGAAGAATCAATCACAAGGTTCTTCGCAAACTTGAAACCAGTCAAGTTAAATAAATATGTGAAAAAGAATTTTCAGTCATTAAAACGTTAGAGAGATGATTTTCGTTTTCGATTTTTTTATTTATTTTGTAGACAGTATCCAATTAAAAATGAGGCTGAATAATCTTTTTTTATATTTTAAATTCTGAATAAAATCACTTGCATGGAATTTTACATTTGAACTGAATTCCTCTGTGCATTATTTCCTCATGTACGTGTATTTCGAAAGGACTAAATATTTTTTGAGTTTTTTGACATACAAGAAAATATTTCTAAACACAAATTATTCCGTATTTTTATCCTTTTGGTTAATAGCTGAATTTCATACGCCTATGACAGCAATACTGGAATAATCTCTTTTTATTTCTGTGGATATAAAATACGGATGCCTATCAGAAATGTTTTACAATTAAAACCGCATATAAAATAAAGCTTCAACTTGATGCAGCAGTATTAAAGGTTAGGATTAAAATATGTGAAAATAATGCAAATTCTTCAATATCATCTGCTAAAAATCCTCTCTTTGTGTACATTATGCAGTGAGTGTAGCGCGTAAGATGGAAGTACAGTTGTGAAAACGAATTAATTATTTTTAATGATAATAACATACAACAGTTCATCAGAAAGTTATGAGATGATCATAGGAGTGTAATAATAATAATAATCCTCCCATGACCTAGTGGTTTAAGTATGTCATGACTAAGGAATATGAATTAAAAAAAGAATGTTTTAAGTTATGATTTCTGGTTATGATTTTAACCAGCATTACTCAAAAACTTATAAACCGATGTAGGCTTTAGTAATGAACTTACTTCGTTCTGGCTAGTTGCTAGAGATTTCTCTGGATTTTCTCTAAGCTAAGCACAAATGTGGGCCATTTTCACCTCTAATTTCTCCTTGAAGGAGATCTATAACCACATATAAGATCTAAGGACAGGCATCTAACTTAGGTTATACCCAGGTGCTCCAAGGGTTTTTGACCAAGAGAAAAGGACTCACTTCCCCTTTACCATGATCGTGTGACTCATGGGCTTGGCTAGATATTCTATACCAAGAGAAATCAGAACCACCACCACCACTTCAGGAACAGTGACCTTCAACCTTGATAAGGTATTGTGCGAATTGATATTATTGTGTTAACATCAGGCGTTGTTTTAGTAAGGCTTTTATGGTCAGGTATATTCTAACTACCTTAATCAAACTCGCTTGATGAACTGATAATAATTCGAACAAGTCGTGATGTTAACACAACTTCTTGGTCTTATCAGGATTGCCGATTACTACCAAACTAGTGTAATAAGTGATCACTCCGTCCAAGCCTAAGTCATTCGGTGTATCTAAATGACTATGTACGAGTACTGTGGTCTGGTATAAAATAGCTACAAAAAGTACATACCGATTCTCAGACCTCTCCCTAACGTGGTACGTCCCGTTATCGGCGATGAGTTCACCACAATTGTTATATCCCCAGGGGAAGGGAAAATCGTCATGCTGAGTCACGCCACTTCTCATCCACTTACACGTAGTACTGTCCACCCACAGGCAACTACTATCATAGTAAGCTAGTAAGCACAAACCTAAGCTGTCATTTGTTGGCACTCTACAGAGGCGAACTCTTTGATGCTCCTACTCAAGTGCAAAATTCGGAATTGTATTTAATAATTTTGAAAACATACAAAATATGACTCATTTGATGTTTTGATGTCGTTTGTCGAAACTTCCAAAGGGAAAATGAGAACTGTCCAAGGAAATTGGAGCTGTAGTCACTTGAAGAAGACTACACTTAAGATGAAATATCAAACTTCCCCACCACACCAATAAGAAAATGTTTTAGCTCTACAGCATTTGCTACAAACCCAAAAGCTAACATGCTACCAGCCCAAAGACACGGCAATCTTCATGAAGCAGAGTCCCGAATTCGAAATTCTCCAAACCTTCCAGCGGGCGGCTTGCACAAATTTTACAACAAACGGGATTTTTCATGCCCTGTCCTCACATTCAGAGTCAAAACTGTATGAAAATCATTGCTACTCCCTCATGTGACCCTTCTCTTCAGGATTAAATGGGTTTGTCCGAGTTTCTAGATGATTTCATGCTATTTTATTCTTCTGTCGTAAAAAATACGACGCGCGCCCGCTCGTGTAATTTGAAAATTTTGTTCACGTCTTAACGTTTCAGTTTGATAATTATATATCCAGTGCCCATTACAGTGATTTAATATTTCATTTGACATCGTCAACAATATTTATTTTGTTATAAGCCTGCCAATAATCCACCTTGCCGAAGAATTTTCTTGAAGAACCTCAGTCTACTCGAGCCCAAAAAATCTTATCATCGCCATATGTATTACCATGTCTTTAAATCTAAATTATTCATTCTGAAAAAAGCAAGTGAACAGTAAGCAGCATTGAGAAAAAGAGCTTGTTCTTTGTGTTTGAAATAATTAAAACGATCATCAAAATCCATGAAATACAGTAGGTGCAATATATAATATACTTATAAGCGTCACTCTCTGGCAATAGTTCAATGTTTCGAATTCAAGGATAATGATAAGAAACTAAGAAGAAAGTCTTTGTTGTACAATCTTAGTTGGTCTTATACTATTTTTTATTATATATTGCTTAATACCTTTTTCAGAAAATAATAGTGTTAAATCTCAGTGCTTTCTCTGAATTCAGTATAATTTTAGATTTTGCAAATAATGTAAAAATTAATTTTCACTCTGTATGAAAGGATTTGCTTTTCTGATGTGCTCTTATAACTATAATGAAGTAATTTACAACTGCAAAGATAAAAATGAAGAAACTTATTGCGTCGTAAAAAGTACGACACGCGCCCGCTCGTGTAAAAATTTTTAGCGCGCCCGCTGGAAGGTTAACCAAGCTTGCGCAACCAGGCAACCGAACACGGTAAACAAGGCATATAAGAAATCTGTTTTATAATGAAAGAACTTAAAAAAGTGTGCACTGACTATATTACATTCTATAATAAATTTTTTTTATGATTCTTTTAGTTCTAATTTAAAAAAATTAAGGATACTCAATTAGTTGTAAAACTAATTTTAAGCTATAAATCTGATTTTTACATCCCAAATTGCTACCAATTTTTTCTGGATCTGAAACCGTAGGCATTTTTATTCTTCTCCTCATTGCTAATGATAAAATATTTATTTTCGATATATATTTTCGTTGTAAAATTAGTAAAGATAATCGATTTGCCAAGTAATATTATATCAATTCTTGAGAGAATAAATATCTAACACCTCCAAATGCAGCTGGTTAAATAAATTTTATTTTCTGCGAATCGATTTGGATTGCCGATGAAACAAAGACAAAAAATATAGATTTCAGGAAATAAGCATTCGCTTTTGAGACTTCTTTATGAAGCCGTCCTATAACAGCGAAGCGCGTAAATATTATTTTATTGTCTTTTCCGCAGTTCCACTTCCGCATATGATGCCAGCAATTTCGGTATTCAAATCTCAGCGGTGTTCAAATATTTGTTCAAAGAATACGGTTCTTTAAACGAAAGGAGAATTATAACTTGAAGATTGAACAGAAAAAAAAATATTTCTCGTAAACTCGTGGTAGTAAAAATACACTAGTGTAGTAGAGACATATAATACATCCGCATAAATTCCGCTCTGAAATTAAAAGTCCGCATTCCGAAGATAACGAGATAATAAAAAAAATAACAATGGATATCACAAACGAGATAAATGAGTTTAGGAAGCGTTAAAAGAAATAAGGGGAAAAAGTAAACTAAGTTATTCGGTTTTATTCTTCGATCTCTGTAATCTCACGCTTCACACGCACTAGAGGGCGTATTTTCGTGACATCACGCACCGTGACGTCATTAAGCTCCGCCTGTTTTCCCATTTTCCGGAGCAGCAACCATTCGGGACGATTATTGTCCGACGAACACTTGATCGCGTGAAATCGAAATCTGCTTCCTTTGTTCAATTTTCCAGCCGATATTCCATTTGAAACCCCTTTCGACCAACTCTTATCAAATCGATTTGTTAGTTTATGATTATTCTGGAAAGAAAAAAATCGGCCGAAAAGATATTTACCAAATAATTTGTTCTTTGAATTTATTTCTAAAGTTTTCAAAACTTTTTGAAGAATTGGAAAAATTTTCCGGATTCTGCTATTTTATCGAATAATATTTCTTAATTTCGCTTGCGTTTATACTGTTCTTACTTGTGAATTTTTGATGCTCGAACACAATACTTAAGATCATGTTTTAATCAAACATTTTGTTTTTCAGTAAGCTAATTTTGAAATATTAGTTACTTTTTCAATGCATTTTGAACTGGAATGGAATTGCTAAGAACTTAAAAGATGGCTTTAACTTATTTATTTCCCTTAATAAATAACATGGCAGATCTATAAAAAACATTTGTTTTTGTAATATCACTGATTTAAGGCATTTTTTAAAAATATTTTTGAATGTGCAATTTATTTCATTATATGTATATTAACTTGGTTTGGATCTTTTGACAGGCATTTTTTTATTATTGCTAAAAATATCTGGAAAAATAATGTCTAATCGTTGGTCACTGACATTGTAAAGTTTAAAATAATTTCTCTTAAAAATAATTTCACTTTTAAAATTGGCTGTATTTACTTTGCTAAATAGCGTGTCATTCCAGAAGATTTCTTTTGCGGCTTATTATATCGACTTTTAAGGTAATACTAGCACATAGTCATAATATTTTTCCAACATTTTCTTAACACTTTGACTTTAAAATGTATGAGAATAATATAAATTTTGGATTATACTACAAAGCACCAATTTCCCAGCCGGCCGAATCAATTACAAGTAAGTGAATTTGTATAAGTTATAAACGTCGTCAATACATTTAATATGTTCTATGTCGATCCATTTATGCTTTAACGCAAAAGCTGGCGTAATTTTTCCATTTTATCTTACCTCAATTTTTTAAACAATTATAATTCTTTCTCACAATTTGATGAAAATGCTGTGTATCCATATTGTGGCTGACTTCATTCCATTTTTAAGGGAATTATTTTAAAACCTACAAAGCCGAAAAGAAAATTATTTTTTAATTTACCATTTTCGGAACTTTTGGACAGAGACTTTCCAAAATGGAATTTACGAACTCTAGTGAGGACAAAGGACCTATTTTCGACATTGAAAACGCCATCGTTAATATAACAGACAGCATTTATCCCATTGATTTCAATACCACCATCAACAACCGTAATCGCCAAAAGGGTTCCACACTACCAAGTGATGCCCCACTAATTATATGCCTCTATTCAACCATATTTGTGCTTTCTGTGGTCGGTAATGCACTCGTCATCCTCACCTTAGCTCAGAACAAACGCATGAGAACTGTCACAAATGTTTTCTTACTGAATCTTGCAATCAGCGACTTGTTGCTGGGAGTGTTCTGCATGCCATTCACTCTCATAGGAAGCCTGCTAAGAAACTTCATCTTTGGCGAAGCTATGTGTCGAATGATCAACTATTTCCAAGGTAAGTAGTACTTTAGTTAAAATACTTCATTTTTCTTGTTCAGTATTTTCGTGTTTTTATATCTTGTGTGCTTCGAATGATTATTTATGTGATTAAAATTTGCGAATAAAAGACACGAGGTACGAGATAATTATGATAATATCTTACTTTTTATCATCAGTGTTTAAAAAAATGCTAAAATTGATTCTTTCAGTAATAAAAAAAGTTTGGTCGACACAATTTTCTTTTATTTGTTTTTTTTTAATATTTGCATTCATATAGAAAATCAATCCTTTTTAGTTTTGAGTTATATAATATTTTGAAACAACTAAAAAAATGTTTGTAAGAATTTACTTTTTCTAGGAAGGCGAAAACATTATTTTAAATAGAGACTGAATAAGTAAATGCTTCTGCCTGAATTATTTAATAATCTGATAAACAGTGTATCGATCTATGATTAAAAACAATATGTATGAATTAAACATTTAGAAAAGGAGCAGATATTTGAAGACGTTTGTACATTTATATAAGGAAAAAAAGCATTTGCTAGTTAGGCGCTTTTTTATGATGAATATGGCTACATATTTCACGTCATATCAAGATTAAAACATATTTCAGGTATTTGAGCTCCTCTTTTTATGATCTGGCCGTGTTCCTTTTCTGTGATAGTTTTTTTCATCCGTCAAACATAAAAAAAATGTTTTAAGAAATATATTAGAATAATTAACTTCGGTTCTTATTTTTTTAGTTTATCGGAAAAAAGTTACTTGCAATCTAAAAATAGCATCTAATTATTTTAAATAGTCAAACAATTGTACAAAACATTTATCAATGATACTATATTTTTATTTTCATTTTTATTGATAGAAGTTGGACATAATCGATGATTTTAACTCATTAACTTTACCTTATTCTAATAAAGTCTATATATAACATTTTTTTATATTTAATACATGAAGTTAGATCCGCATTCATACTAATAATCTTAAACGCAATCATAAAGTAGCGATGAATCGTATAAAAAGTTAAACTATTGCATTAAAATAATTATACAAATTCTAAAAAATATTTTCAAATATATCTCATCAAATTTTTTGTTAAATTGTTTTATGAACCCAAGATTCAACCGTTTTAATCACGCATTGTAAACATCTTGTAAATTTTAATTTGTATGAAGAAAACTGCGATTGAATGGATTGGATTTCTATGATTTCTGTAGTTAAGTTAAATTTCGTTCCTTCTGTTCACTCTGCATCTAGTTCGTTCCATTTGAAGAAGTGACGTTTGTGAAATTTTGAGTCTATTCGAAATATTTTTTTTCTACAGTATTAAAATGAATATTTTTTCTGATTGAAGGATATTAATTACTCTAAAATGAAAAATAGCTTATGCATGAAAAAATAATAATTTAATGCTTAATAACTGATAAATTTGTTAATTCATGATATATTTTTGTTCTTATCTACAGTAAAATCCTTTAGTGTTTCTTTACAATCATTAGAAGAATAATCACGAGAGAAAATTTGTTCGTATATATAATGCTGTAACTAAATTAACTAATATAAAATGCACCTCATGTATATATGTTCGAGTAACGTATTAGCTGGAATTGAAATAATAATAGGTTACAAACATATATTCAAAATTTTGTTGTTTTCGAATGTCAGTTACGAAACCGATTGTTAATTTGTGTCATACTTAGTTTTCTCAGGTGAAAAAAATCATCATATAGAAATTGTAACACCAGTTTCTGATATAATAAGTATGTATCATCTTCTTTTTAAATGAATTTGGAACATCAATCTATTCCAAGTTTTTAAGAATATAAAGAAGTTTTTATTAAAATTCATTTCGAAAACTTTTTAATCTAACAAATTTTTAGGATTTGAAATTTGGGAGAAAGCAAATAAAATATTAATTTGCTATATTTAAAATATTTTAATTGAGATAAAACAGTCGAAATATAGTTTAGTGCAGACTATGATTCATATGGAAAATAATTAATATGTGTTATTAAAATAAGAATACATTGTTTGCTTAAAAATGTATTAATTGAATAACAATTTAGGAAGGAATAATGAATGGATTTTTGTATAAAAGTTACATATAATTTGTTTCTTTATATTCCTACACCAAAAATTACACATTCACATCTTCTCAGCATTATATAATTTTTTCCGTTGTTAAATATTCTGCAAAAATTCTACATAATTTCTATTAAAAATGATTTATTTTCTACACGATTTACTCGGAAATCATTTAAAAACGAAGTGCTTTCACTTGACGTGTTGAATAAAATGACTTTATTAACTAATTTAAAATTCATGAACTACGGTTGTTTTCTTAATTTAACGAAGCGAATAATAAATTCGAAATCATTCATTCAGCTGTAGTCTTCGACAAGATAGAAAAGAGTCGATTTATTTATTAGAGTTTGAATATTCATTGTGATACTTAAGGCTTTATCTTCTATTTGTATAACTAAACTCAAGACATACAATATTATCCGTGTTCACTCAAACATTAATTCAAAACGTTTCTTTAATAATCATTTACAGCTCAAATGCATGATTTGCATTACTAAAGAATAAATCTCGCAGATTCATTTTTACGGGAAATGTATATTTAATTCTGGCTTTAGAAAATACTTCATCAATGTTACTAACTTATTAAGCAAAAAGAATAATAAGTATAGGTAATTAAATGCTTTGTTCCTCCTTACTTCGTTTCTTACTAAAAAATTTTAATTGATAAAATGTATTTCTAATAATAGATATAAATATATTTTTATTATTCTTGTTGTTGTTCTCAGTAACACCACATTTTTAATGTTCGCGGTGTTGCAGATTAATATAATACGGAATTCAGTTTTAATAAAAGACATAAAAGACACACTTGGTTTTTACTTTTCTGTTTGATATTTTTTCATTATCGACGTGTTTTATTAATCTGCATTGTAAATATTTCAAAATTAAATTACTTGTCAACATATTCTAACAGTGATTTCTATGTTAAAAATTCCTATTTATATTTCGTAATCCGGAAAACGAGTTTTCCTTGTACACGTTTGATCGAAAGGGTTTTCAACGTGAGCTAAAACAGATGTGAACATCATTAAGAAGATGATGGATTACTCTTCATATAATGTTTGCTGAAAAACTTAAGGTACTTCTGCAAGAAAACCAGTTAGTAACAGCACATTACTTTGGCGATAATTATAAATATTACGCCCGAATAATTGAGATATTCATTGAAGTATAAGATCCACTAATAAGATTTCCAGATGAAACTTATCACATATTTTGAAACGAACGACATATATTTGACGATTAAAATATTTTATAAAAATAGTATATGCACATTAATTTTCTGTAGCAGCTTATCTAATTCTTATGAAGCAAGCTAAATTCTGCGAGAGACTTTTATTTATTGGCCTGGTCTTGATTCAGATGGTAAATAAAATAGATAAGGGTATAAACATAACTTTTGAGAGTGGAATTTCATATTGCACAACATTACTGATGCATTTTACTTCATTTTTAAGGCAGAAAACACATAGATCAGCTGATTTTAATCCTTGAGTCACGATCTCAAGTGGAGTCATAGAAAACGAATTGGAGCATAATTCCGTCTTGTTTCCTATTTTTTAATATTTATGAAAAATGATTTTGAAAAAGAACCCTAATTCAAATATCCCATTAAAACTTGTTAAAAAATTTTTAATCGAATTAATTTTTTTGAGATTAATTATTAGTGTTTAGTTTTCATTTTTAATTTCCAATTTTTCTGGGTCGGGAATTTTATTTCTCCAGAGGAGAGATCGCAATTGAAAAAAATTATCCCTGAGGTAGATAGATCTCACGAAAAGCTGGCCACAATCTAAAGTCAGTTTCATTTTCACTTATTAATATAGTTAGTTATATTGCAGTCTAGTCTACTTGAAAAATGAAGTTACTGTCTATTTAATAATAATGTGTGAGTGGTTAATATCCTTTCTTTAATCTTAATTTTCCTATATCCCGAGCAAGCATTTTGTATTTTATTGAATTAATTTAATTTTAATTGTTTATAAACTATCAAAACCAGTTTCGATGAAGCAAATAGTGACTTATTACATCGTGTTCCATGAACTTTGTTTTGATTGAGACCTTACATAGGTGCGATGCGGAATTTAAATAGTGAGATGCCAGCTCGTGTGTTGCCTCTTTCATCTGACCACTTTATATGGTATACAATTACGTGGTTCGTCCCAAAGCAGCCTTCGTGGAGTTTTAATACTCGACATTAAAATCTAGCTAGTGAAATCAAGGTGATATAATTTTGTCTTTTCAGAAAGATGTAAAGTTAAACAAAAAAATCTAATACAGAAACACAATTGGAACATGCATGGAAACAAATATTGATATATAATATTTTCGTAACAAGGAATGAATGATGCTTCTAACACTTATTCATATCTGATTTCTAATTATTCTAATCAATATAATTTGAGATTTGGAATTTCACCACTTCCAGACGAATGAAAATAGAAAGTATCCATGAAATTACCAGTTGAAGTTTTTTTTGTAACGAATAGTTTAAATATTTAAGAAGACAAAAAATTAATTTTTTTGCATGTTGACAATTAACTAGCAACTGCTACTGACAGATAATCCTAAAACCAGTTGGACAAAACAAATTACAGTCTTTCACGTTTCTTACTAGTTTATTACTGAAGAAAAGACGTGAAGTATCATGCTATTTAAGCTTATGCATTGGATTAGAGATAGTTTAGTCGCTTTTCCTATTTAAATAATATTGCAAGAACGATGCAACTAACAATCGTAAATGCAATAACAAGATTAAATTAGTGAAAATGGCGCCTGTATTTTAATTCCACTTCATGTAACTCAGAGAGCTCTAAAATATGTCCAATCAGTTCAGCAATTAATAAACAAAATTAAACTGAAAGTTTCTTAACAATATGATTCAAATATCACTTAAAATGATAAACGGAAACAATCACTCTCGCATTATGCCGTCTGAATTTGTACTGGTAATGAAATAACGCTTATATCGTTAAGAATGCGATTGACTGTTTTGATATCCAACGCAAGTAACTGTAAAATGTACTGTTGTTAAACAAAAGAATTTATCCATAAATCAGTGAAAGGAAAGCAACTCAGAAACCGAAGAATTTGAGTACCGATAAAGACAGTTAACCGAAAAGAAATTCACGTCACTCGCTAACATTACGACTTTCAACTCCTTGAACCGCTTTATCGGGTCCTAGACCTACATACAAATCAAATTTTCGGGGTAATCGTGTCTCCAGCCTGTGATCTTCCTATCTTGAAACCGCGATTCTTCGATTAGGCGATCGTGGCCCATGCCTTATATAGGAATTTTACTTCTGTCGGTTCGTTACAACTAAAATCGTAACAACTAACACCGTATCATAACGAATCACCCCGTCCTATTATACATACAATGAACTTGGTTGGACCACCATAGATAATAAGCAAGGGCGTCTAGAATTAAAAAAGTTTCAAGCATGGAGCCCACACATCTCGTTATCAGCGGTGGGGCAGTTGGCCGGCCGAAACGCTATTATCTTGTGCCAAACGGAGTCGAAATCTTGCTTGCATACACAGAACGCCTCCCCATGTCCCCGTGCCTGATGCCATTACAGCAACTGTACCGGTTGGGTGGACGCAGGACAGCTTGCATACACAGCAGATTTCCATCCTCGTACTCGTGATGTTGGTAGCAAGATGTAGGCTTTACCTAGGTCCTTTTCAATAATATTATTATCATGAACGAATGGTCTCTTATTAAGATTTCATTCAATGCAAGATGGACATAGAATAATAACTTATACATTTATCAATCGACAAAATATAATTTTTAGAAAAAGCATAAATTATATTTCATAAGACTCCTAAGCTTTTCCTTCATGTCCTATCTAATTCGTTCAGTGCGTCATTTATTAATCATGACGCTTCATTTATCGATGTACCTAAAAAAATATTTTAATTTACGACTGAGAAATAAACCGAATCTGTAGCTACTTTGAAAATTTAGCAATCACATGTCTCCTAATATCCATCTCATAACTTCGGTCATTACTTTAACGGACGTTATGAAGTTTAAACGTGCGTATTCACTGTAAATATATTTTACACATTTTTCCTACAGGTTCCTTTATACCCATGCTTGTAATTACTTTTAGGAGTGCTTCAACATTTTTGCTGAGCTTAACATTTTTATTTTGCTTGGAGGGATTAAAATTCCTGGTATTTTTTCCTTATTCCTTAGAAAGGTAATTTACTCGGCGAAAAGTACTTCAGGTTGTACATTCAATGAATTTATTGATGAATTTCAGATTCTTTAAAGTGGAAATTTCAGTCCAACAAAGATCGGAATTTTCTTTAATATTTTTTGTAGTTTTTTCATAACTATTTGCATTATAATTAATAAATATTTTTTGTTAATCCCGAAGTCACTTTTTCACCGCGTTCAAAATAAATTTGTAACAGCTAGAGATTTATTATTTGTGCTGGGGTTTGTTTTGCTAGATTGATTCACGTCATATTTTGAGATATTTTAAACGAATCTCTTAAATGTGTGTAAAATTAATTGAAAAAATCTTTTCTTAACTTTTAGTTAAGTTTTATTCTTTAAATTACTACAAAAACTCAGCATGGAAATATATGGATCATTACTTAAATAATAAAAAAGTTACGAAGATAAGTAAAGATTAAATGTTATTATATAAATACTTAATTAGTTAACAACACTATTAAGCACACTTTGAATTTTCTTATCAAACATATTGGTATAAAGGCTTATATTAACTTAGTATTAAAAACGAAGCATAACTTATAAAACATTCTGCTTAAAATTTTGTGAATCTTTATTCCATTTCAAATCGACCTTTCCGTATTCTTATACCAACCTCCAGATAAAAATGAGATTTAAGAAATATTTATATTTCATTATAATTCACGTTTTTTGCTCCAATTTTTCCATAATACTTTAAGGAAATCCACAAAACTGTACGATATATAAACACAAGCAAATAAAAAGTTGGTTGCATTACCATTCCATATGTGGCATGTAGTTCGATCCAGAACACCCTGCCCAAGTCTCGGTCATACAGTGAATATGAAAGACCAGCTGCCACGACAACAAATCGGACACTGTGGGTCCCGTATTATAGACAACCCCCCTTTTAACCCCCTGGTCTTCGGAGATAGTCCCTAAGAATCACACCACCATTACTATATCCCACCGGGAAGCGAGACTCTGCTTACTTAAGGCAGGTTCTCATCCCCATATTTTAGGCACCTCCCTTAAATAGGATACATATGGCATGTAAGCTCTAATTAAGCTTGGCATTACAATCTGTTAACACTTGAAATGAGCTCAAATGAACTTTAAATGTTCTTCTATCGAAGAAGGCTGCAATTAGTACAGATTGACAAGATTTATTCTAACGGCGGCTCCTCATTAATCTTACCCCTCACGACATTAGCCTTTTGAAATGCTGGTATTTAAGGTATAATTCACGTCAAACAAATGTAAATAATGCAAGCTTCAATGGTCAGATTCATTTACGATATGTGGTGACTAAGAAAGCAGACCATTCCATTCGATTCTATTTAAAACAATTGTATAAATTCTGTTTTAGAGCCTATTTAGATAAAAGTTTAGTTATCTGGAAGTTTAAGAGGATGGTGGACTTTAAAATCTCCAAGCATTTAACAGAAATTGTATAAAAATGTGAATAAGGTTTATCTCCAAAATATATGCAAATAAAATCGCATTAAAATGCGTGTTGTTAATGAATGAATGAATGGTTTTAGAAGAGTAAATATTAAAGGTAGGTGTAAAAATATTGTATAACTGGCTTTCTTTCCCTCAAAATGACGTTTATTTCAGATTTACGCATCTTTGCAATGCTCTATGACTCTTAATTTCTGAAGAAATTGCATGAAATATTGAGAATTCCTGTTATATGTGTACTATTTTAAGTTTCGACTTTATTTAGAAACATTAGACAATTTTAGTTTCGAAAATTTTTATGAAAATTTAATACGCAAGCATAAAAACATTTCCTTAAAATTCAATTTTAAATTAATTTAAATATATGTCACAGGATGTATGTTTAAGTGATAGTAATTTATAAATATTTGACAAAAATTATTCTTAGAGCTCAATAATAATTTGAAATTCGATTTCATTGTTTTAAAAATGTCATACAGTTTAAAAGATTCTTTTTATACAGTTGTATTTGTAAAATGTACATAAAAAATATTATAACTCTAAATAAATAATTTAAAAAATGCTTTATAGAGTTTACCGTCCCCTTAAAGAAAAGCCGAAATTAGAATTTGTATCTAGTTTACTTCGGAAATATAAACATACCATTTAATGCCTTTTTTAAGTTACTCACGTCCCTTTGCTCTCTAAATTTAAATGCTCGTATCAGAATCTAATATCTAATATCAATACAATGCTCTAGTTTGCAGGTCACTGTATTCATTAACTAAAATTATTCTCAACGAATGAGCGAAAAAAGGGCCTTATTTGAGTTCTGTTTTATTAGATCAGATTCTAATAAAACATCTCTGCTTTATTAGAAGTTTCTGTATTGGTTTATATCACAAGAGTAGGTATCCGTTATACCGCTAGATAGAGTAGTACTGATTTTTAGCGGAAAGTTTGGGGAACGAGGTGCTGAAGCTGAATAATTTCACTTGCCGTCATCTGATAGCGTCTTAAAATTACGAGTCCTCCTCCAGTCGTATTCGTGTAGCTTCGGAACGGTGCGCTAATCAAATAATAATAGTAATCAATCGTCATACATAATTGTGTAACTATTTATCTATCTGTTATTAGCAGTAAAGCTGAAGACGAATTAAAATGGATATCCAAGTTAGTCACTTTCTAAATATGTAACTCTTCATTTCCATAAAGTAACGCAACAAGATGACTACAGAAAATATTTTAATAATTTTAGAGTTTTGTAAACTACCCATCTAGTAGAAATATGCTAATATTCCTCTTTAACTCTATGAGACATAATCCGCCTCAAACTGCCCCATTCGACAGATACCGGAATCAGGCAATTTCGGGATGATCATGAGAGAATTTTACGGAAGAAAGTTGTTCCTTTCTTGTGTATAAGTGATCGCTCAAACTTGGGGGTCGTCCTCCTGGAATTTCTGTAAAGAGAGGTAGGATTATTTTTTCATTCTGTTTCCGTGAACGAAAATTTACTTCAGTTTTTGAGGTACTGGAATTCTCACTCTAGCCGGGTTCAGAGATTTAATAAAAGCTATCTGTTAAAATAACACCTGTTTCACACAGAGCTGCTTGCAGATTGCTAATGACCACAGTGTATAAAATATTATTACCCTCATAATAAATTGTCAATAAAATATTAAAAATGTTATATAATCGTTTATTTAATTATATTGCACCATTTAGATAAGAATTCCCTTCAATTTCTACTTCAACGTTTTTCATGTATACATATGCAGTCTTCGTATTCAAGAAAATGTCTTGATCGACAGAATGGGAATTGTAAAAGAACCCGCACATGCATAATAAACCCTCAGAAAAATTTTAGAGCTTTGAGATTTTCCTAATAGTTATTTTTTTCAGTATTTAGTTAAAAATTGCAAACATGGAACAATAATAGGAGCACTTGCTTTAAAAATTAGAATTAAATGTATAAATTAAAACGAGAGTTAAATTCACAAAATTCCTTCCTTAAAACAACATGCTAAAATGCGCATTAAAACGATATATAATTTCATGAGAAAATACTTCTTAAAATGACGCGATACGAAGAAACATTAATTGTAAGATATCTCTTAATTGTAATTATGTGTAAATTTTTGTAAGTTTAGAAGCATAAAATTAGAAGCATCCGTCTTCTTTAAAAACGATAGCGTAAAAGTTTCCAAGAATTTTAAATTTTAGATCAGAGTGAGTCATTGTTTTCGTCTTCCATCTTCCTTGTGGTCTCCATCAGAGCAATCAATCAGGCGGTCATTTCAGCACTCGAGAGTCATTATTCTCTCTTCCTAAAACAACTATTTTGTTCCCACCAAATCATTCTCATCAGCTGCATGCAATTAGACATAATTCTCTAAGACTTATCTAGTGAAATATTGGAATTTCTAATGAAATATCTGAGTTTAAGGGCAAAAGCTTTTCTATTAGATATGAATGAGGATTTCTGAAAAAAAGAAAGAACAATTGTGATTTCTTTTTAACACTATCTAAGGCAGTGGTAAGTATACTTACCACCAAATTCATCAATTCTTAAATACAATTTTGAAGGTTGGCGTCAATTTTCGTCATATTTTCTATGAAATAAAAGACGGGATGTACCTGTTTCTTATTTCGAGCCATAACGAAGTGCCTTGATTTGATAATTAATTATTAATTAACTAAATTAATTGACAAAAAATTAATGTTATCCAATAAGCTAAAGGAATTTCTTTTCTTAAATTAATCTCAATCTCAAAGTTATTTTATTATACCACTACTAGAAAAAAATGGCCCTTTAATGGGTTAAAGTGAGGAATCTCCACCTAAATGCATGAATTTTAGGGCCGCGAAAACATTTACAATGGATCTTTTGGGGAAACATATTGCAATATTAGAAAGCAAAACTGAAGCAGAAAACCATTTTAATCTCAATCAAATCATTATACTTTCAAAATTATTGTGATTCACTATATTTCTTTCATTTAAGACTTCTTTGAGATGTTTTATATTTGTACTAATATGTCCGCTGGAGTTGGGAACGAATATTATGTACAAAGAAGGACTCGTGTAATGATTTGGAAAATTAAAAAACGAATGGGAATGGAACGAATTTAAGTAGCCTTGTTTTCGATCAAAGCTTTTCAAACTATGGCATGCGACAACAGATGAAGTCGTAAAAGTTTTGAAACATCCTAGAACTATTTTTGCTAAATGTTCAATATTAATTTATAAATATAACCTGCAAACAAGTTTGACTTTAGACACGTTTTAATAAAATAGATTAAAATGGAATAAAAGTGAATAAAATTTCCCATTCGAATTATTCTCTTCATAAATTTTTGCAGATTTTTCTGATCATTGTAATGCATGCGTTTTTAATTAGGCAGCGGTGTAGAGAATTGCCAAGTTTTAAGAGAGGTCACCCCTCGGGTGTTGTGATTTTCCTTCCACTTCATGTCAGCGACACTGGTTAAATACCCTTAAGGGTATAGTTGCAGGGCCATGGAATGGTGTTGTGTTGTGATCATTGTAATGCAAGTCAACATATATAATTAAATTTCAAAACCCTAGAAAATAAATTAAGTTATACGATGACAGACAGATGCGATACTTCATGAAAAACCGAAAAAATATCTTCCAAACTGCGAAGACATAAAAACCCTTGAAACATGATTAACAAAAAATTACTTTTTTGATATCAAAAATAATATTTATTATATTTAAAAATAATTTTTCAGATCTAGCGTTAAGCGCAGGAAGCTCACATAATCATAATACGACTTCTAGAAATAAAAGATTAAAATATATGTATTTATTTAGCGGTTATGTCCAATTTAAATTCTCAAATGAGTTAAAAAATGTCAGATATTGACATTATATTATGAAACCTCATAAAATTGCACTAATTTGGCTTGACATATATGAACAAATGCGGAAAGATTCCATTTACACGACACTTGATTTTTGTAACGAGGTAATACAAAAGCAAACAGGATGGTGCAAGAATATTCTAGAAGTGGTAGGTTTGTTTCCATTCTGAGCAACTTCTTTGCATTGTAAGGTTTCAAAGGTGGTTGCATAACCTCTTGGTAAATTATATTTCAACACTTACAGTGGACACTATAAATAAAAAAACAAGATTTTTGTTGTTGATCCGACCATGAAAAAAAAAACTTAAAATGTGAAGCAGAATTGCGTTATTACTTGGGTCACATAAGAAAACTTGTAAAGGGCGATGCAAACATATAAAATAATCTTTGATAATGGATTTCATTAAAATATTTCGTTGAATACCTCTGAAAACAAATTAGAAAAAAAATTTATCTCAAACCCGTTAGAATAGGTAGGAGTTGCGCAAGTATACCACTAAGAAAAATCGGGCCAGTCGTATCATTAATAAGTGGAGATGAAAAAGAATGAACAAGTTTTTTCATTAATTCACTTTTTGTGAATTATATAAGGATATAGCATTTTTGATTTAATAAATACTGATTAAAAATATTTCCTGACTTTGCAAAATGCGTAAAGCTATTTCAGAGAAATTTGTAAAATTTATTGCAAAATATATTTTCAAAGTAAAATTTAGGTTCAATTTATTCCATCGTAGTTTCTGTGGCATTTTTGGTATATCAATCTACCGTGAAATTTGAGGACTAAATGTATAAATTATACTATCCTAAGAACTTTAGCATTCGTAACCTAATACTTGTAGGCCACTGAGGTATATCTATGCAATAAATATCAGCATTCTCTAATTATGGCTTATTTTAAATTTCATATAGATTTTGCTGAACAATAATGTTGTTTACTCAATATACATGATATTGAAAACATATTGAGATGCAATGATATAGAGCTAAATATTTCACGTTCTTAATGACAGCAGCTAAATATGTTTATGTAAATATCGTTTCCATAATTTCAGTTCAGAGAACAATAGACAAATGTACTATGCCAGATGCTTAGTTTTAATTAGGATAATGCTTTATAAAATGAGGTCGTGTACTTTTATGAAATGTGGGGGAATGGGGGGGCTTTTATGAATATTTTTAAGAGGGAAAAATATTTCTATTTCCATGAGTTTTTTACTTTGGAAAGAATGTGTAATCTTACTGGAGCAACATAAATCTGAAAGTTTTATTCAGTAATATATGCATACGTAACTGTATTTTAGATCTTTCTCTGAAAGCAAATATTTTATGACATAACTTTTCACTTCTGGATATTTTGCAAGGGTATTTATTTTTAAAATGAAGAAATATCTTTTAAAATTTTAATTAAGATTTGGTTATATAGCTTAGAAAACTTAAGAACTGCGTTTGAAAAAAATTCAAGCGAAGGAAATTCAAAAAATCACTTAAAAGCTTGATTACTATTTAAGGAGAAAAGAGTAAACTGATAAATTTAAATTTAATAATTATGTAGGGAAAAGAAAGCTTGCAGTAAGAAAAAACTGTCCAACGATTCAAAATTGAGGCTGAATTATCCACTGCACATAGTTATTCCAAGAGATGAATTTTTTTCAATTAAAGTCTATCAATGTATGACATTCATATAGCATATACAATCTGATAAAACAAACGCTTCTGAGCAGTTTTTTTTCGTATGTAAAGCTTCGAAGATATGTCCAAATAGAACAGACTATTCATTATGATAAAAATTATTTACATCCTGCTTTTGAAGAGGATTTTAAATAATGAAGTTCCCCCGTTCAATGCTACTAAACTGAGTTACGTTATGCTATAACTGAATGCTTTATTTAAATAGTTCACTTAGCTGGACATAGTTTATAAAAGTATGTCAAATAGTTTGAAAGATGTTAAGTAATTCTTACTTTGTTTAAATTAAATTTTCTAAGCAGGTAACTTTTAAAAAAATTCATTTTTAACTTATTATCACGTTTACGATAAAGAGAATTCAACCGTGTCAATGAAACATATGCAAATACTTGATTTTAATAAAATCTTGTCGAATCACGCCCACCAAACCGTTTAGTGACCGGAATGGTCACGGGTACGGGAGTACGAGAGGGTGTTCTTTCCTGTTGTAATCAAGAATCGACCGTAAGACCGAGCAGTGGGTGGCAATGCCACGAACATGTTAAGCTCATACAGTGGTGAATGCAGGATTTTGGTCTGGGGGGCTGAAGTATAAAAATTTTTGTATCGTCGTGACGAATGTCAAACCTTATGGGTCTTATGTAAATAAAAACACTTTAACTTGACAGACTTTGCTCACCTGACAATAAGAATCGTAAAGAACAATACAATACTTTCGACAATTTAATAAAAAGTCACACTGAAATTACTAGCAAAACGATTTTTTTGACCGCGTCAAAGCTGCAAATTCGAATGGAATGATTACAAAAGTGGAAAAATTTTCGATCCTGTCAAAAGCCAGAAAAAAATGTCACTTTTTTAAAATTGAGATTAAGAAAAAAAAGCTGTGGTGATTTTTAATAAAATAAAGATTTATGGTCTTGCTCTGGGGGGCTGCAGCCCCATAGCCCCCCTCCCCGGATTCGCCACTGAGTTCATATATAGACATTAAACTAAAAGGGCAACACATCAAAACTCTGCCTCACAAATATTAGCTTTTATTATTTGTCTTTAAAATGATTGTTTGGGGAAAAAAACTCGAATAAGGCAGACCGTCTGCGATTTCAAGTAAAAATGACAAACACTTACATTTCCATTGTGAAATTTGATATTAACCCAGATAGCAATTTTAGTTTGCAGCAAACTTGTAGCAGTCTTGCACTGCAAATCTGCAAGCTTGCAGCAAGATTGACACGACAAGTGTGCAAGTGTGAAACAAGCTTGCAGCAAGTTAACGCAAGCTTCGAAGTCACCACGCGACGAAATTGCAGCAAGCTTGCCAGGTCAAACTCATTGCAAACATATCAAAAACAGAGTACGAACACAACCTCGGATTAGGACTCGCGACCTAGCACATGCTAAGCGGACGCTCTACCCACTCGGCCAGATAAACGCAGAGAGGAGAAGATAGATTTCGCTAATGCATCGTTCGATTCGATTCGTAAACGATTTATTTTAAACTCTTTTCTTGATTTCATTAATTTTTTAAATTTTATGTTGGGAACATGATTTGAAATCGAAGAGAGAGCGATTTTCGCTAATAACTATGTTTTTCTAGTAGAATAAATTACGAAATTAGGGTTCAAAAGTAATTACTTTTAAAATGGGACAAAAATGAAGTTATTATTTTTCAACAAACATTGACTGTTTTTTAGGTTTAATTTTGTTTATAAAAGTTAAAATTTCAACATTAAGAAACAGTCAACATTTAAAGTGCGAGTACTATATTTAGTAAAAAGATGGAAAATGTTTCAAAATTTTTTTTATGAAAATGTTCGTTTTTTCACAAATTATCATTGATTTATTGAATTAATAAAAAGAAGGACGGTCTAGGAGATGCTATTAAAAATAGGATGTTTTTCAAAACAGAGACAAAGATAATTATCTCTTATTGTTGCTATCATCTTTGCAGCAAGCTTGTTTTGCAAACTCACAGCAAGCTTGCATTGCAAGGAGGGGTGGCGTTAGTTGTCACGGCGAACTTGTGGCAAACTCGTTATGCAAGCGAGGGTGGCTATTCTGCATTGTTAGTTTGCCACAGTTTCGCTTCAAGCTTGACGCGTCAAATTTGCCATGACCAGGTAATATCAAGTAAAAATCAAACTTGCTGCAAACGTACGTGCTATCTGGGCACTTTGTTCCACTAACAAAGCTTGCATAATTCATGGAATCTTTCTTACGATTTTTTCAAAACACTATTTATTAAAAATCAATGTTTTCTCTAATTTCTCACTATTTAATTCCTCTGAATGAAAGTGCAATTTGACTTCCATTTCTTGTATTTGCTCTTGTTCTTACTGAGAATGCACAAAAAGAATTCTAAAAAATGAAATACTATTCTGAAGAAAGAATATTGAATATCTGCAACAGTTACTCCTACTCTACATGTAGAATCTCACAAGCTTCACTCAGTTCTAACGAGCTAAGAATGGATGTCAATCCTCGTCAAGTGGTGCTCCAAAGTTGAATTCCTTCAGGAATCAAATAGCAAAGCTATGTAAAACGAAAAGAATGGAGAATGAGTAGGAAAAGTCTGAAGATTGAAAAACGAGCAAAACTCGATGAAAGTTAGAAAACTGTTTGCTGAATCAGTTAGGAATGTAAATAAAAAAGACCGTTGTATGCATTCAAGGTGAAGCGGTTGACTTTCAAAAAGGAAAGAGTCGAACAGAAAATACTAAGAAGCAGTGTTTCGTATTCAGGTATTGGCTCCCTCTAAGAAAAGAACAAGAGCACCACGCGCACCAAGAAATATACTTTTTTTCCTTTCAAAAATTTTGGGAAACGTTGAGATGCAACGAAACAGGGAATAGGCTTCGTTCCCCTTTTTTTCTGCGTGATAGGAAATGTCAATCATTCTGAACTGCACGTTCTCACTAGTTGAAAATAACGTAAAATGAATTTGGTTTGGTAAATATAATCAGATTGTTCTTTATTTAAATTTATTTTCAAGTGTAATTAATTGTCTCCATTATAAATAGATGATCATAGAATCCTTTTATATTATTATAAATTGATTATTTACTGAAAAATATTGTATATATAAGGCTAAAGACTGTGCGCCTATATTTTATTAAACGCTTTATTTGAAATTCATTTGATAGTAGCAGATGATTTGGGGTGAAGGAAGGATTCTTGCGATGTTCAGAATGATTATCTTCAGATGTATAAAGCAATTCTATTGCAGTTAATTTTTATATTTGTTAGAGACTTTTTTATATATTTTATTGAGGATAATGTTGTCATGAGTCCAAATCTTAATGTTTCTTTTGTGAGAGGATATATTCAATCTGAAAATATAATAGTGAGAAAGCATTATAATGACTTAAATTGATATAACTGCACTACATTAAGTTCAATATTAATAATATTAGTATCTTGGAAGCACTAAGCTTTCTTTTCTTCACAAAAACTTTAAAAAATATAAAAAAGTCTATCTAAAATCATAACTATACTCAAGTCATTATCTCATATGAATTATTTATTTCAGCATTTTGTAAGTTACATAAATGACATTGGACAATCATCATTATCAATATAAAGACAATAAAGATTTTGACGATATAATTTTATAAAATAATTAAATATTTATTTGTATTAAATTTATATTTTTTAAATTTCAAATATTTATACGGTTGATGAAATTTCTGACAAATGTTTATTGAAAAATCTTAATTGGTGCTGAAAAAACACATATTATAACAATTTTAAAAAATTATTTACTAACATTCTGATATGTATATATCCTGAATACTATATAAAAGACTGTAATCCAGGGCTAATTTGCACAGATTTTCATGATTTCAAAATTAATTAAGAAATTTGTTCATTCGTTTCTTTAAAAAAAGATTTTTCTGATTTTTATTTTTGTTAAGGGTTTACTACAGCAGCGAAGTTTGAATCATACAGCAATTTAATAATAAATTATCTTTATTTCCAAATTTTGGTACAAAGTTACTTCATAGATGGGGATTCTTTACACTGAAACATATATATTCTTCACCAGGAACATAGTTTTCAACACATTTTCACTGAAAAGATGGCTCAGTGCTTACTTCCTTCTTTAACCTCCTGAATGATTATTATTTACGCTTAAGGAATGAAATATACTAGTCAGTGATACCATGACACTAGAAAAAAAATCATCAAACCTTTACCCCAAGTCATTGGCTTCTATTTAAATGTTCAACATAAGTTTTATAATGATGCAAAGTTACTTCCACAGTTACAAAGTTGACCGGATTACGGTACATTATTATACAAAATTTGTGAACATTATATCATTTAACTTAATCATTGCATCTAACACGCGAATGTTCAAGTACTTGAAAGGATGTATTTCCCTTAAATAAACTTATCAACTGCGTTCTAATGAGTTTAGTTTTCGGAATTTAGAGACTGGCATCACACACAGATTTATAAATGCTAAACATTCGGATTTCCCTTCAAGGAACCGTGACTTTAATCCAATACGAAATGGACTTATACTTCAAACTGGACGTTGAATGCTTTGAAGTTCCGTTCCTGATGTCGATTTGTTTCAGTTATTCAGATTTAGCAGCTGAAAAGGAATGCGATGCAAATTGAGCTGAATCTTAGGAAACAGAAGAAAGAAACAAAAGATGTGTTATAAACACAAATTTCAATTTTATTATAAATCTGGATATTTTTCAGGATTTTTAAATTAAATTTCCTGGCAGGGGAAACATCAGTTTAGATATTTTTATGTGACGAAAACAAATCTATATTCATTATGATCTAGAATAGCTAGTTACTGGATTTCTATGTTGATACTTTAATGTTCCTGAGAGCGATCTATAATCATTACAATGTAACAGAGTTAAGAATTTATATGCATCGTGTAGTGGCAATTGAGTTCATTTCATTAAAAAAGGAAAAATAAGGAAAAATGTGTTTAACAAATTCTGAAATGATGCTCATGGAAAAATTTCCCTAAACTTATGTCTGAATTTGAATATCAATGCATACATTTAAAACCACCGTTATATATCCTACTGCCTTTTCTTATTTTAGAGCAACCTTAGTTTAAGTGAAAACGCAAGCTTTTGCAATGTCAGTAGACTAAACCTGTAGCTTTCTCAAGACTAAATTATGCCAATTTTTTCACTTTCGGTTGAAAGATTTACCTGTTAGAAGTTCTTAACTGAGTTAATATGCTGACTTATGGGTCATCGAAAAAATTTAATCAAAACAGTTTTTAAAAACATGCTTATATTAGTGTACTAAAAAATTGAATTTTTTATTTTAATTATATTCTTCAATTTAGTGTTCAATTTATTATTCATTATTAATGATATTATGAAATCTTGAAAACAATTTTTTTTCTCAAATTCACTGCCAGGTAAGGCCTCTCGGAAGAAAACAAAAGTTCATTAAATTGGTCGATTAAATGATAATTAATTTCTGAAGATATTAAAATAGGGCATTGCTACCACAAGTGCACAAAATTTCAAAACTTTAGTACGTTAGGAAGTGAATAAAAATCCCATTATAGAGTTACATCTTTACAAACATGAAACAAGTCAAGTTAAATAAACGTATGCAAAAATATGATACTTGTAAGGAAAATGTTATAAGCTTAGACATTGTGTGGAATGAGTCTGGAGCTTCTTACAAAGGTGTTTCCATAAGTGATTTAACTACAACCTTTAAATCACGGGTTTCTTCAAACTATTACCTAATCATTCCTTTTAAAATCTGAAGGTAAACAGAAGTATGTATCTATCTATGCATCTATCTATCTATGTCCGGCTATCTTCTCACGAACCACTGAATCCTGAAACAAGAAGAACGTACCAAAAGGCAGGGAATAATCCAAGGAATCCATTTCAACCATTGAAATTCCGAAATTACAATTAGTTAAAAAGATATTAATTAAAAACGTGTAAATGAATGAAATTTTCTGCCGCCATCTATCGGCAAAATATGGATCCCGAGGCCTCACGTGACCACACTTCTTCTCTCCACCATGGAATGACGCATTATTCGAGACAGCCCGTGCAACGCCGGACCACACAGCTAGTCTATATGTATATAAGTGAAAGTCACTCACTGAGTCATCACGAAATCTCCCAAACCACTAGGACTAGAATCTTGAAATTTGGCAGGTGATTGCTTCGTGGGTAGTATGTATTCACTTAAGAAATGATTTTTCAAACTTTTCATTAGAATTTTTATTAATTAAAAATTACCCTAAATTTTAACTTTGCTCCCTAATAACTTCAGAGCATATTATCGTAGAAAAACCATTTTAACAACATTTTAAAGTTCAAAAAATTAGCTTTAAAGTGGCACCAAATTCATTCCCATGCAATATTCTTTATTATTTTAATTATTTTTGAAAATTTTTTCAAATCAATTTCTAACAATGTGTTTATTGTTATCGTCTGCAGCTTTTTTTGGAGCATGCGAAGAAGAGATCCCTCACCGATCTTTTTTAAAAAATTATCAGCTGAGATCTGGTGATGGTGCGTTGCGCTGTGAATGTTATTCCTGTCGACATTTTTAAACGTAATTTTGATAAACTTTTGTAAATAGGTGTGATATCTTTGTATATATTTGTATTGTAAAAATTTGTGTTGTTTTGTTTGTGTTTGTGTTAAGAAATTATATGAAACTTATGAAAAAATATGAATGAAAAAAATACATGAAATATATGGAAAAAACCAGACTTTGTAGTTGTTGGGATTCACTCAACCCAACTCAAGAACCAAAATATATATGGAATACTTTATCCCGAGAAATAAGATACCAATAATGTGTAACTATTCGGATGAAGTCGCGGGCATCAGCTAGTATGTTATATAATTCACTAATCTAGAAGTATCATGTATTTTTAAGGGGAGGGGGGGGGGTTGTTTACCATTACAACATATTTCAAATAGCACATTTTACACATTTAGAAAATGCATTCTTGCTTGTAAAATACATCAGAAACTAAAAATTCTTTCTCTACAAGTCTTAATTTTAAAGCGTTAAATCCTAAATTAATTCTGCTGTATATATTTTGATGAACATCAAGAATACAAAACTTCAGAATACAAAATATGAAATTAAACATATTCTTATGTTAGTTTTAAAATTATAGCCTATTATTTTTGTTTGTGAAGGCAGTAAGCTTTGTAACAACATATAAAAGTAGAAATAAGACCTAGTTTAAATATTTTATTGAATTTTTAGGCGAAATTTATTCTAAATTATTTTAACATTTAATAAAAATATGGGAAAAAACCTAGTATTTTTTTGATTTTAAAACTGTTAAAAATAATGACTGATGAAAAGGGGAAATTTTATTAAAAAAAGAAACTAAAACTAAATACATGATGCATGCATAAAATATTTAAAAATTCATAAGATACCTGAAAGGCATTTAGGTACACAAACTACTAAACACATTTAGGTACACAAACTAATAAACACATTTAAATACACAAAATAATAAACACATTGAAATACACAAAATAATAAACACATTGAAATACACAAAATAATAAACACATTTAAATACACAAAATCATAACCACATTTAAATACACAAATTAAAAATTATATAAAAATGGAATTAATTGCAAACATTATTATGGTTTTGGGAAAAACAAGAAACTTAGTGTTACTTTACACTTTTGGCAGAATGGTCGTCATTGTGATGTAAAATTTTTCAGTTGACAACTTCTTTGTTTATCTCTCTTCAAGAAAACCCCTCATATATGATTGTATCAAATTTCATCAAAACTACAGTAGAGAAAGATGGTTTTGATATCGGAAGCATCCTTCTAACCAATTGCTTAGAACTTTTTTCCGAGTAGGTTATTGGTATTTCATGGCGAAAATCTTTTATTGATATCTGTCTATTGTTCTCATTTTGATGAATAATTTTATACAAGATATAGGAGGTGGCAATAGACATGTCGATCATTCTGCTAAATAAGCAACGATACCATCTTTTATCCCTCATGGATATTGAATGCTTTTCCAAATACAAATTATGGTTATCAATACCCTTATGAATAAGTTATATCTATACATTTTTTAGGTTGAGGTATTGAATTTCGTTCTTACAGGGTATTAAATCAACGCAATGTATGCCCTACAGTATTTATTTTTTTCAGACTATATTGGTAATGTCACAGATCTGTTACCATTTTACCTGACTCTTAGAATTTCATTTTCTCTATGAATTATGGGATTATAGAAGTCTCTTTACACTTTTGTTTCTTAAATTTCAGAGGCCATTCTATAAATTCTTATAGTGCCACAAGCGCGAATTGTGTATGTGATTATGATGAACTGGCAATTAAAATATGGGTATTTGCATTAAAAGCTGTGAACGAATTCAGTTATTTGACCCGGTCATACCAAATAATAATAATTCTACAAGTATGTATAGAATTTGACAATGGAAGAAAAAGTACCGAGTTCCGTGATATTTTCATATTTCAGGAGAAATTGTCAAATGGCATCTTAAAGTAAAATGAGGTATTTTGTTTTTAACATCGTGTCCAATTTCAATGAAGAAAATAAATAAACTTTTCATCTTTGCATTAAACAAATAATTTAAAAATCCCGCTTCGAGAAACATACGAGGTGGCATCAAAAAGGATCGGGACTAGTTCTATAACACACCAACAGATAGCACCACAAGCCGCATGCACAGTCACAGAGATCATCGATATTCATAAGTCACACACCAGCGATGAATGCGTTTTACGGAGCACACGAACTCGGCTGTTCACAATCTCCGAAACATAACACGTTGCACCTATAACCCTGGCTGAAAAATTGAGGTGAACCTGATTAATTAAGATTCCCTGAAAAGAAGATTAATATTAGCACTGAAAGGAAAGTTCAAAAGACATCGTACAGTGTTCATTGGTAGTGGAACAGCTCATGCGTTTGTAACCACTTGCGCTAGCATTTTTGGAATTCTAACGTAAACATAAACCGGAAGTGAGATTTTGTTTGAAACTCGGCAAATCTGCCATAGAGAAGTTACACATGATGCATCAAGTTACCGACGATGCTGCTGAGTCGTGTAAGGTGTATTGAGAGTCATGCGAGCTTCAGGAGCGGAAGAACATCATTGGAAGACACAGAAAGCAGAAGGTGCCAGGTATGCCACAACGCATTCCAAAAGTGGCAAGAACACTGTATTGCGTTGCAAGAAGACTACTATGAAGATGACAGTATTTCTACGTATATAAATAAAGTATTTTCTTGAGAACAGAGCTAGTCTCGAAACTTTTTGTTACCTTTTAGTATGGCACAGAAGTTAGAAAGTCTCTATTTCGGGCACCATCACGGTTTGTTGCAAGGGGTTATAAATTAGGCAAAGCCTGTTGTGCCGTAGCCTTCACAATAAAGTTGAAAACCTTAATTTGAAATTGTGACACTTCATATCTAGTGTTGTATAACATCTGTTTCAAACAAGTATATAGTTCATTTGAGATGCTTTTAACAAGATTTCTACTAAATTCACTTTTCAAGGCTTTTGAAATATCCAGATTTAGACTTCCAAAACCATTCTAAGCAAAACATGACTTTCATAACTATCCTATACATTTTTATTCAAAAACGCTTTTTAACTTTTGCTAAACTAAACATTTTTGGCCTAAAATTTGTATGACATGTTATCTGTCGAAAGAATATGATTATATTATGAGAATTGATATCTGTATTAAAAGACTATGATAAGGAAATCACATCTAGATTTTAGAATAATAAATAGATTACATTAATAATTAATGAAAAGTAGCTTAAATGCAATCAACATCATGAATCTGTTTCATATAAAACATCCCTATTGATTTAAAAATAAAACGCCGAAAAATTCACCTTTGCTTTTTCAAGCACTTCCAGGCTGAACTTTAGAACTTAAAATCCCAGAAGGGCTATTGAAAATGAAATATTGACCTTTTATTGTATCATTTTTGCTGCAATGGATTGGGTGTGAAATAACTCTATGTCGAAGTCGATTCACATTTCTACTAATAAAAAGTATTTCAGTAAAGCTTCTAAGTATGATATATGTGAAGCATTTACATGTCAAAGTGTTAGAGTAAAGAGTTAAGAAAGTCTTGAATTATTCTTCTCTCGGAAGAAGAAAGAGAGGTTTAGAATTTCCATAGGAAGTTCACGAGAATTTCTGAAGTCTTCCTTTCGTTATTTCCCTCAACATATTTGAAAAAATTCCAGTAAGGATGTTTATTTTGAAAACGTCTTTAAAAAGATACGGAAAGGATAAATATTTACCCAATACACTTCAGACAAAAGTCCTTCAAACATAATAGCTGTTTTTGAATTATTGACCACACTTTAATATTTATTCTCCTCATTGAAGTGGGTAACTCTTCAACGATAACCCTTGTCTTTGAGTTTGCTACAATAAAAAGGGTCTTGAAGTATTATTACAAAAGAAGACATGTCATTGTGCCTGTCAGGAATTCCTGGTGTCCACTTATTTAGTTTCAAGTCCATTTCAGTGGCTTGTATGGTATATCATCCGGACACTTTTTCTTGTTTTTTTTACAAAATAAGAGCACTTTCAAAAGTAAGATAGTGTACACCCATTATGATGTAGAAATAATTCCGGTATAGAAAATTAATCGAATTGTTTTCTAAATGGGCTTATGTATGTCTTGGTGAGATATATGCTATGATGATTTCATGACAAAAGGAGCAAATTATTTGATAAATTATAAAATAGGATAACGGGATATCATACTGCGTTTCAGCACAGATCAAAAACTTCGATTTTCTTTGAATTCAGGGGATGAGTATTATGTCTTTCATTTTTGTGGTTTCATTCTTAGTTCCATCTTTGTTCATAGGGGTGCTTGCTTCAGCTCTTCGTAAGAAGGTTCCCGTCAATATCCTCAAAAAGGACACTAAATTATAATAGTTATTAAATCCGAAATATTCTCTGTTGTTTATTTTCTATTGTAAAGAGAAAGTGGTGCCCCTGAAAGCACAATGTATCTGCTCAAAACAAGGCGAAGTTTCTAGCAAGTATTTATTATAAAAATAGACATTCTATATTTCTGTTCCTTCTACATCTGTTCACCTCAAGTAAGCTTGTCACCAAAGGGGAAATAGCATGAAGGATGATTTATAGAATAGCTTATATTCTCATTAATCAGTATTTAAAGTACTACATTTACGGCAAAATTCTAATCACCAGTTACAATCCATTAGAGTTATAAGTAGTTTAAAAGCGGTACCTAAAAAGTAAATATTCATCTGCATTTCTCTTCGCAATGCAGAATTCGAAAAACATTTTAGTAGACGAGAATAAAGCTTATAGTTCACCTTTGTCCCAATGGTCTTCTTCTTAAACAACAATCAAATGTCTTTCGTCAAAGTTCCCAGCAGTTTTCTCTTTTGAAGAGTTAGTTTTTCCACTGTTTCAACTCATGGGCGATAGATCCTCTTTGATAGATATCTTAGATATAAAATCCATAGGAAGAGGACCCATACCGCGAATTTGCAAATGAACTGCTCTAATTTAGTTTTCCCTCTATTTAAAGAACAAGTTCACGGTTTATAACCGCTGTTTGATATCAATCAAACATAATATTACATAATACAAATAGTTATTTTGTGAATAAAATGCGTAATTTTTAAGCCCAAGTTTGAAGCTAACGATGTTTTAAAAGATATTACAAAGATTAAGATTTATTTTTTCTTAAAACTAGTCTAAATCCTCTTACCAATTTTCTTTTTAAATTTTATTACAAGTAAAAGAGATTAAACAAAAGGTGTAGTAAAGAAGTTTAACGTGCTTAATTTTTATAGTTATAGTGTCTTAATCTTCTGATTAATCCTGTTGTAAGCATAATTTAATGTGGGCAGCATTAATCCGATTCAAAGTTTTAGTTTGCAAACTAATGCCATTAAAAAAAGCATTTTTTTACTTTACAACAGGATATCTGGTTAGTAGAAATTAAGAAATCACTTAGTATAAGAATTTCGACTAAAGTTTCGAAAAGATTAAAAATGTTTTAAATTTCTTTATAAAAAT
Organism: Araneus ventricosus; assembly: GCA_013235015.1. Classification (NCBI taxonomy): domain Eukaryota; kingdom Metazoa; phylum Arthropoda; class Arachnida; order Araneae; family Araneidae; genus Araneus; species Araneus ventricosus. The sequence goes on along the minus strand of BGPR01007013.1, from coordinate 36,828 downwards.
TTTGAACAGAAATTAAATGTTTATAAACTAATTTAATAATTTTCAATCATTATCGTACCTACTCTTAGATTAACTTACTTGATTTTTTTTTATCCTCCTACATAATCGATAAAAAATTTGTAAGAACCTAATTATTGGATCGAAACTAAATATATATATTTTGTTTAATCATTGTTATATCTAAACTATATTTATATTGTTTATGCGAAAATATATTGCACGTTCGTGGTGGAAAATGTAAATTAAATAAAATTACGAAATTAACAAAAAAGGGAGGATAAATATATTAAAAAATCATATATATATTAATTATAATGAAAGTATATGAAATGGCAAAGCTAAAGGAATCATTCATTAGAATTATTTGTTAGGAAGGAGGTATATTAAAACTAGAATGAAAAGTTGTTTTCCCAATACTGGGCATCTTTTGTTTTCAAGAAGAATGGGAAATGTTGAACTTAATCCTTAAAGGCACAGTGTTACCCTTAAGCAACATAGCCAATTTTGTCTTCAAAAATCTTGAGAATAAGAGTGAAGCTCTAATGCTTCTTGCTTCCAATAGGATGCATACTGAAATTTTTGTTAAATCAATTTACAATATATAGATGGCAGTCTGAGAGCTGATAAAAAATATAAATAAATTTATGTTATTCACTTGCGGTTGCCTCTTTTTAGCTTTGTTTGTACGCTTCAGAATACCATATTTTATTCTGAAATATTAAAAGAAATTCTTTATCCATATTATTATTTATTAAAATTCATGTGTGTCTGATATTATAGAATTTTATCAAGGAATTGGTTTTTTGAAATAAAGCGCAGTGTTGTCAGTTGGTAACAAACTGTCTTTTAGCTATAAAACATATTTAAAACAAAATATGATTTTTTAAAAGTATTTTCCCATGTTTTATTCAAGAAATGATAGTCAAAAAACATTTTAAAATCAAATTTTAATAAATCGGCTTTTAAGTGTTAAGTAATGTCCTATTTTATCATAATTAACGTGCAAGAGCTTAAACTTTTAAAAAAAGACAATTATACAGACGCATACTGAGTTTAAACGCGTAGTAGCTAATGGAATTAAGTTTTTAATTCAACTGAAATACTTTTGGGAAACAACCCTAAATTTTCTTACCCTTAAAATAAATAAATACACATAGATAACAAAAAATCATGCATTATACTCTGTAAAATCACGAAATTCAAAAAATAATGCAACAATTACAGTAATTTTATTTTAAAAATACAATAGTTTTGGAAAAAATACAATAAAAAAATCTTTGGAAGGGATTGCGATTACAAATGAAATGAAAAGTTTGATTCCCTAGACGAAATATTCATTATTTTCAAGCAGGCTGACAATCGTTGATCTAATGTAGATTCTTCTATAATACTCAATATCCAGCGATGCTAATTATAAATAATTTATTAATGCAGATGCGTGATGTAATTTAACGATGCAATTAAAAAGTAGTTGATGATATCATTTTTAAGACCAGTAAAACTCGTTTGAGAAAAAAATTTAAATTTTTCAAAAAAGCATTTATTACAAGTTATATACGAAGTACTTAAACATATTATGACATCGCTAACTCCGATTTGACCTCTGAAACTTTTATAGACATACACTAAATGTCTAAACCGGAGCAAAGTATAAAATGTTAACCAAACTTAAAAACACCACCATAAACTGCAATATTTCAGATGTTTATTGATTGAAACAGACTTCAGATCTAAGGAAAAATGAACAAAACATAGATAAAACAGAAGCAACAAGAGACTTCTATTTCCTTTTATTTCATGATGACACCTTTTATGAAAGAAAAGATTTGCAGAATGACATGGCACTGGATGTATGGGAGGGACAAAATGAAGAAAAAATCTTCTTTCTGCTCCATAAGATATCAGTCAAAAAAAGAGAAGGTGTCGGGGTATTCGTCAAGAAGCACTGAATTTCAACTCACGTTAACTCAAAAGATGTTTATTTCCAGCAAGATAAGAAGCATCTTCTCCTTTATATCTCTAGGAGAATTCACTACGAAGGCGTTACTTTTCCTTCCGCTTAACTTCTTTTTGCGTTGTTTTTGTACATTATTAAAAACAGAAAGCAAAAGCGTAAACCAAGCTTTGAAGCACCACTATGTTTGCGGGAGGCTTTTTATGCAGGATTCCGAATTTTTGTTAAACTTTGAAATGCTCCATACTGGAGTCATGTGCGCCGAGTCAATATATTCAGTTACGTTTTAAAAATGAGCAAAGGAACTAAAAGAGATGCGTTACCTTTTATTCAGAATGTGTTGGCGATAACAAGGTGGTTTTGAATACATTCTGAAAATTTTGTAGGCTTGTGGCTAGTAGAACTTATAAAACAACAATGGTTTGTTTAATATTTTTTTATTCTTTAAGGTTTAACGTGCAACATTTTCTCCAAATTTTTGAATATTTTTTTAAAAAATGTATGTGTTGCAAAACTTAGTATATCTGCCATTTTGTGGCAAATTCTTTTGTTTCGTAAGATGTTTTCCTGACTTCAGGAATGATATAATCGATAGATATAAATTTCTAGAATTTTTTTGCATTTTATGAAACTTGATTTCTAGAATTAAACCACTCTTCAAAGAGTATTACCTAAATGCCTCCAGTTATATACTGATATTGATGTGACAGAAGCACTGATAATTTACACCTTTCCATTTCATTTATAGATTTTTTGACTAATTCAAAATCATTATATTGATTTTCATTAGTATCTGTATATCCACATGCACAAAAGAAATAGTATAAATTATCAAAGGCAATTGTTGAAAATAAATTATCCATAAAATTCACGGGAAACTTATATTTAAAACTTTGTTACAATAGTATAAGTCTTGGAAGGGTTTGGATTTCTCCAATTGCTCTGACACAAATATTTCTTCTGATATAATTGTGAATTTTAACGTAATTTTTGAGTTTTCAAAACCTTATAAAATTTTATTAATCCAGAGATTAATTAATACATAATCTAATTTGTCGTTTATACTTTCGAACATTTTATGACAAAAAAGAAACATGATAAATAACTTATTTCTAAATATGTTCCTAAAAAATAGAAAATATATGAATATATGCTTAGACATTGTTAGGTATTTAAATATAGGAAAAACATTGGTCTATATTTTATTAAAATTACAAAAAATGAAGGTTTCCTTTTATTTTTTGGCATTCATTGGCAAAATTTTACAATGATTTTTACAACAAAACATTTATACACTAGTTGTTAATGACTTTTAACAGCTAGTGTTAATGACTATAGTGTTTAGTAATTTAGATTGATTCTTCTTGAAACTCACGATATACCTAAAATTACAAAGTTAAAAGAAAATTAATTCTAATTGAAGATATTCTTTTCTGTATTCTGAGTGTTAACCATTGCTGAAATATATTTTTAAAGTTAGCGAAAATTTTATTTCATTTTTTATTATTTCAGATATAAATTTTTGTAACACGAAAAATGTCTTTATTTTGAAGAAAAAAACGAATATAATAAAATGAATGCAATTTTTAATGCAAAATCTTGAACGAAGTTTAAGTTTTGGATATTACCTTATCAAAAACAGAAAAAAAAACAAGTCAATAACTCGTTCACAAATTTAAATATTCTAACGGTAAAGAAACTGAACACAAAGATTTTATTTTTATGTTATATTTAAATTTAAATTTAGCTCTTTTTACTCTGAAATAACCGGTAGCTTGTGCTAGAAACAAATTCTATTTAAATAAATGTAAATTTATAATATCATGAAACTATTTTATTTTCTTCTGAACATCCTCTTCTATAGAAGAAGAATTCTGTAAGATAAGGCGTTTTAATTTTGTTAGCGATTGCTAAATTGTAGTGAAGCTTGTTTATTGATTTTTTTATTTTAAAAATGCAATAAACATGTTTTTCATACCTTCTACGGTTGCAAAGAAAGTATCACTGATATAAATTACACAATAAAAAAAACTTTAGATTTAATTTTGAAAACATTAAATTTTCATTCTTATCGCAGAAGCGCGAAATGCAGTGAGAAAAAGTAAAATAAAAAGCTTGCAAAAATAGAGCTTGGGACATTTTTTCTATGAACTTCATAAAATCCGCAGACCAATATGGGAATTGCTTTTTTCATTGAGAGTGAAAAATGAAAACGTAGTTGTGTCAAATTTAGATAAAAAGACGGTCCTTCAAATTTTTACCAATTTAAAAACGAAATCAGTCAACTAAATTTCTTTGTGTGTATCTGAATTTTTTATTGGATGAGACTCAAAACATGCACTGATGCCGAAGTAAAGTTTTACGATAAAAGAAAGTAATCAAGAAAGGTGAAGGGGAAAAAAATATTTTCGGGGTTTTTTTCTTTAATTTTGGAAAAATAAAATAAAATCTGTCCTCTTTCTACGTTTGTTTAGTATTTTAAGGAAAAGTTCTTTCTTTAGATTCCAACTAGAAAGTTTCGATTCCATTGACTAAAAGGGATCAATTTCCCATGTTGGTGAGATTGGAAAAAAATAAGTCTTTATTTTATTGCTATAAGATTTACACATATCTGAATTTTTTGTCTATCGTCTTCCATTTTAAGAGTTAGTTTGGGTGTTTCATTGTTCCAGTTTTAAATTTAATTTCAAGTACTGGAATCTGACCTTAAGACAGTTGCAAACTTTTCTGATTGAATTATAACAAACAGACGTTTAAAAAAATATTCCAACGTTAAAAATACCCTTTTCTCAGGAAAAAATGAACAACTATAATTTCTTCAGCAGAACTCTGTTAGAATACTTTTGTCAGCTTTCAGTTTCGAAAAGTAACGCAGTTCTTTATAACAGATGTCTGATAATATCATTTAATTAGAATAATAATACATCTAATGGTTTCTCGCTTCGACTGCAAAAGAAAAAGAAAAACATACTGCTAAACGAATTTGCCTTCTTTTTGCAGATCTCTCTCTCAGCAATTTTTATTGTTCCGAGATTTATTCTTCTAAAGCTTCCATTGAAATGATTTACTAAAAATAGAATGAACTAAGAAATGGACAAATAAACAATGTGTTTTTTTTATATGGACGCAGTTATACAGTTAGGAACTAACTACCATCTTTTAGATTAGAGCCTCTATATTTGAAAATTTGCCAAAAGACATGCAGTACATTGTCCAAAATCGTACGTGCAGTAAGGCCGTGGAGAACAAGTGGTAAGGTCTCGGCTTCGGAACCAGGGGGGTCAGCGTTCGAAACCCGACTCCACTGAAGATACCCCTAGCTTGCGGGCCCGGTGCACGCCAGATCAACATGGGTCATACCCCCCACCGCTGGTGTGGCGTAGCGCGGAAGTTAGGAGAGAGAGGTATCAAATGAGGCTTCGGCCTCCGACGGCTCTTCAAATTTACGAGTTCCGTCCCAAAATAGCTTTCGAGTTGCTTCAAAATGGGACGTTAATTTAACTTAACGCACATGTAGTTTTGAAAATGACGCATGTGGAACATAGTTATCAATTAGGAACAAACTGTCAGTTTATTGATTCAAGCTTCCCTATTTGAAACTGAAACTAAGTGCATGTAATTGGTGAGAAATAGTACATAAACGGTTTTCAGATTTATTACAAATTTATTCTTTAAAAAATCCTCTGATAGCTTAATGTGGACTTGCGTGAAAAAGTTAGTTCATTCTTTAGTTGAAGTGCAGTACAGTGAGATATTTTCCCTTTTCCTTACACAACACAAATCTGACGACTAAGTTTCAATATTCTTAACAACTCGATTAAATGTTGAAAGCAAATGGTGTTAAAATGCTCAGTTTTTCCACTTGACATTCCATTTTATCAATATAAAAATACACAAAAATCAATAAAATTAAAAAAATCAAAATACACTATCTGGTTGAGCATAAATTTCATATAAGTTTTATTTCTGCGTGCATTTTTAAATTTGAAACAAAATGGTCATGAATTATTTCTCAACACAATAGTGTATCGTCCCAATTCGTACCAACTGCAGTCCTTTGCAGAGCAAACTACTAAAAATCCAATAATTAGCATTAAACCTCTACCACTAGTAACATATTCCAACATTTAACATTAAAATTATTTGCTGTATTGCTTTGCGAAAATAACTATGGACGAGTTTTCTGGTTTGTTTACTTGCATGTAATACTTATTTCCTGTGTAATGCTAAGTCAATGGATCTTCAAAGCGGAAATCCAATGAAAAACAGATAAAGTCAAGTTTTTTAATACAAGTAAACAAACCAGAAAACTCGTTCGTATCTTAAAATGTTATTGGTTCCTTATTGTATAACTACGACATACATTCCTATCAGTCAGTGAAACACTAAAAATTCCTAAAAACATAAAAATAAAGTGAATCGGTATAAAAACTTATATAACTGCGAACGCATTTTTTAAAAACGTCTTGGAAAATAACTGGTTGAATTCCGTTGATTCGATGTTACCTTTATAGTTTTTTTTTAATCCTTTATTTCTTTTCAACAAACGATTCGCCTGTGATTGTCTGAGGAAATCAGAAATCTCCACCACTTGTAACAAGTCGTAAAAACTTATATTGTTCCAGTCCATCCCAGGCACAGTAGCAGAAAATGATAGTTGTGTCTGGGACAATAATCTAGTGGGATGAAAGTAAGTAACCCGTATAAGTAAGCTGAGTCTAGCTTCCCGATAAGATATAGTAATGGTCCTGTTACCTACTACCGATGAAGGGTCGTACCTCTGTCCGAGGGGTCGTTGCATGTGTCGCTCTTAATGAAGGCTATAATGCGGGGGGCACAGTGCCCGATAATTGTCGCGGCGGCCGTGTCATTCATGTTTTCCCCGGGAGTAACTCTCTTATGATTATCCGTTGGATGATTTAGTATTCAAAGACATTTGTATAACAGCGACATTATGGTGAATGAACCTGTGCTTTCGTTAACTGAAAAATCTGGCTCACGTGATTTTGTTAGGATTTTCCGACCTTGGTTCTATGTCGAGTTTTAATATTTTAGGTCTTAACTTCATAATTAAAATGCTGCATTTTCTTATGTGGTCCGAGTCCTGGTTTAAACTAGGTTTTGACTTGGTACCCGACGAATTTTGAATAGAAGGTGATTTGGCAATTTTTTATCGTTTCTAGTAGAGAAGAAAATTTGATCGCATGTAATTATAAGAACCCTATATTAGAAAAGTTATTCAGTGATTATTGAATAGAACTTTAAAAAATAAAAATAGAAACAAAAAAAAATTTTAAAAGTAATTAAGTTTTAATTAAAATGAAATCCGGGGTTAACGAAGTTATTTTTGTAAAGAAAGATTTAAAAACAAAACACCTTTAAAATTAGTCACAAAATCTTAATCAATTCATTCGAATCATCAAATTTATAACCTAGTTATGGAGAAAGGTGAGTCATTTGGCTGGTTCACTGGAAGTGACTAAAACCATGTATGAAATTCTTCTGGGATTACATTTCAAATTCAATTTAAGCGAGGTCTGCCTTTTTCTCTGATGAAATTAGTAATCAGTTGTTGTACAGTTTTGGAAAATCTGCTGTTATTACTGCAGATTACTATCTGCTGTAAGTACCAACAGACGATAAATTTGAATACTTCGAGATTATAGATCTATCACACTTGTAGAAAATTACATCTAGAAATAATTACTTATAATTGTCAGTCTAGTTTGTTGTTTCAGACATCTAAATGTGACTATATCTAGTTTGTCAATATTGTATAACTAATACTCTACGAGTTGAAGTCACTAAATTTAGATAGTTGTATTTATATGTAATCTATCATTTTCTGTCTACATTCAAATTAAAACGACCAATTTCATTTAGCTACTTTTAAATCTAGATATCAGGTTATATGACTTGGTCATTATTGATGGCATTGCTAAATTTTTATTATAGTGCGCATATTAATATGCACGATTTTTTTCCATTACATGGGTGACATTTTCCAACAACTTTCTCACATTAACACTTTTTTTTCTTTTTTGACGTGGTCCCTTTTAGCACTATATAGACGATAGATTTGACCTTATCATTGGAATTAAATACCAGTTTATACATACGAGGCTTTATGATAATAAAATCTAAAACACTTTAAAATTCATTTCATGATTAAATGTGGAAGCAGAATCTGTACCTAGTCAATGCGTTATTAGATGGTGAAACAAAGATCACGTCACTGTTTTAAGATGGAGCGTCGGTTGTTCGGTTGTGGAGTTGACCTAGTAATACAATAATAATTTAAAGATACCTTTTCGACAATTTTCAAAAATAGTTTGTATCGTATCATAAAAACAGAATTTCATGTAATCTAGAAGTGGGATGCGAAGAAATGAAGATATTTTTGTTTATCCTTCACAACAATTTATATCTTTCTAAGAATTAATCATTCTGTAAAGAACAGATGCATTTCCTCAGTTTCGAAATAAATGCATTCTTTCCTTTCGAGAGTGGTCATCTGTTTCACATGATCGACGGCCAACATTTGTTTCCGAAATTACCAGCTTGGGTAATCTAAGCAACACTTCACTTACGATTCGGGAGGGGGGAGTTCCCTCTGGACTGCATAAATTGATTACTTCATTGCTTTGTAAGTAAACCTTATTTCGGAGTCATAATTTGGGGCTAAGTGTTGCGAGCAAATAAAAGATGATCATTCAGATAATTTCGTTTAAACTTGCTGGTCTCTTCAGGGTCATAAATGCTATAGTTTGATTTTAGAAATGTATACTGTTAAACTGCTTTTACGCAAATTAATGAAATCACACAAACAGTGATATCTAGGTATATGAGAAGAACCTGGCTGTTTGTTTGACATTAGTTCAAAATGGATAGGTCTAAAACAATTCATGTTAGGAAGCATAAAAGCTGATGTACGACGCACAACAGAAGTCCATTTCTCTGAAATTGAAGCTTATTTAAAGATGTCAAAACGTGAAATTTATCAAATATTAGCTTGTGGTAAAAACTTTAATCGAAAATCTCATTCTGGAAGGCCACGAGTGACCAACTCTGCACTTCAGAATCTTGGCTTCAATAGGTTTTTTTATCATTCCTAAATTAAAATTATCATTGGAAGACAAATATCGAAAAAATAACTATTCATAGAAGAATTTTAGAATCGGGATATATGAAAAATCTCAAGATGCCTCGATCACCTGGCTTGATACCACACCACAAAGAAGCATGATTATAGTAGATCAAACACCACATGTCATTTGGTGAATTGTGACTTCTTGTTATATTCAGCGATGGAAAAAATGGAATCTGGCCGGACCTGATGGGATTACATGCTATTGACATAGTCTTCGAAAAGAACTAAGAAGCACGTATAGATTACAACATGTTGGTAGATTTCTGAGGGTATGGGCAGCGGTTTGTCTCAATAGTCAGACACCCCCAGCCTTACTCGAGGTCGAAAACAATCTGAAAAGTTCCAAGAGACACTTGCCAGTCATTTCGTTCCCTTTGTTTAAATTTTTGGTGGGACAGATTTGACTTTTCAACATGACAACCCTTCAACACATGCCTCCAAATCAACGCCACAGTAGTCTAGCTCTAACATGGGATCGGTTTTGAGTGGTCTAGCCCTATGTCCTGATCTGCACTTCATAGAAAACGTGTGGGGTAAATTCACAAATTTAGTTTATCAAAATAGTAAGCAGCATTCTTCAGTTACGCAGTTGGCATTTCAGTGACGTGAATTTAATTTTCTCTGAGAAAAACTAAGTGATGAAGGTTTTTCCACAAATTGATGCTTTGAAACTTGAATTTTTGAATAGCAACGTTGAATTTAAGGAAATCTGAATATCCTGAATACAGTTATATATTTATAAATTAAATACATTATTTAAATTGCATTTCGTCGAATACTATTCGAAGAATTCAAGTTTTAAAAATATCAGTCTGTGCAAGAACCCTCATCACTTAGCCTCTCTTAAAGAGAAATTTAAATTCATCACACTGAAATGCCGATATCTTTCTGAATTTTAACGGGATATAACTGGCATTTTTTAATAAGTTGCTCTATATATCTGGCTTTGAAGTTATAAAAGACAAATCACGCTACGTCTCGCATATGCGCAGTAAAAAATTATTTGATGCAGTTACTCATATTTTTTCTAATATTCAACGTATTTTCTACACATTTTAATACAATACTTTTGAAACACATCGTCCAGTTTTCTGAACGTTTCGTATAATTTGAATGAAAACTCTGTATGTTATAAGCAAAAAACATGCTGGAAAATTAGGGATTTTTTAAAGAAATTTTTACATCTTCTCGAATATTTGTGCTATGTTTACTAAAAATAAATATTATGCACATCAAACATAACCTTTGATGAAAGTTTCATCTCCTTATCAGCTTTTTGTGAAACTTTATGAGTTGAAATCTCTTTCCCTCTTCATCACTTTCTGGTCGCCCCCTTAATTGCCCTCGTGACCGAATCTTCACTGTAAAATGTGTATGTTACTTGATTTTATGTCACAAGATTCTCCAGAACTGATTTCGAAACATAGTTTTTGTATTAATTTCAAATTTCTCGCATTTTATGAAATGGTCTTTAATCTTTGCACACCAGTGTATATGCATACTGTGCATTACTCCGCTTAAAAAATAAGGCAACAATAAATGAAACTCTGTCCAGTCCAAAGATATGCGATAAACTGATGACAGGAACGCAACAGGTAACCTTCCTTAAGGTCGGTTATTCGTTTTAAAGCGTTTATGATTATATATTTCTCTTTATAAAAGACCATTATTATATCTTTAGAGAGAAAATTCTATCATACTCAAATGTTATAATTATATAGATGTATTTTACTTCATAAATTACTCGCTTATTTAATGCTAAAATCATTAAAAGGTATGTAACAGATTTAAAATAATTCACATAATTATCATTTTTGGATAGTTTTAATATGTTCTTTTAGTAAATATGAAAAGAAGAAATGCCAGTTCTGGTAGAAAGTAACTGAAGAGCGTATAAAATTTTATATTTTGCTCTTGTATAATTTGCTATTTGAAGAAATAAATCAATACAGTGAACTTTTAATTTCAAATCAAACAAAATAGCAAGCATATAGCTCGCAAGAGCATAGCAAAACTAATGCAGTTAGACAAAAATCTGATATCTGGATATTATTTCTGAATATCAGCTATTAAACATTGAGGTACATGTCAGCTATTAAACCTCGAGGAAGTCATATAAAAATGATACTTGTCACATTGATACGGGTCATTCTCATGAAAAAGGTACAAATAGCTAAAAAAATATATTTTACAAAAGTATGTGAAAAAACCTTAAAAATTGCCTGGATGTTTTCAATTAAGCTTAATAAATAACCTTATATTAGTGGTCAAGTTTTTTATTTTATTTTTCACTTTTTTTATTTTTAAACTTTTTGATCTGTCTACGAAGTTGACATGATAGTCAACGGAACTTTGACATTTTAAACGAAAGCATAACTGACTAATTATTGGGCAGATTTGGTACAGGTACATTTCTTATAATTAAACAATAAAATTAGTTATTAAAAACCAGTGCAAGACAACTTCACATTTTAAAATAAATAGCACTTTTTAAATAATAGCACTGACTGTGCATTAGTTAAATAATATTTACAAACAATTTCAATTAAATGAAAGTCAAAATTTTGCAGGAAAGTAATCAATCATATACTAGATTAAGGAATATCATATATTTATTTATTAATAAACAATCTAGTAAAACTCGTATTAAGTTTTTTCTACTCTTTTCTCTTCTGAATTTGAGCATCTGAATGTTTTGTCTTTTTATTTTTTGATATTCCCATTTTTCTAAAAATAAAATTAACTCTTAAAATGCGTTTATACATTATTGAAGCTTTAATATTATAAATATTCTATTTGAATTGTTTACCTTAATTCTTTTCGAGAATATAATTTTGATTTTAATTTTTAAAAAATACAAAAGAAAATCACTAAACTTCATAAAAAAATATCTACCAAAGAACTTTTAATTGATATTATTTTAATTTATCTGACTGTATCATGTTTTTTGAGATTATGTCTCTTTTATTGAAATGCCATCTTCTCTGTAGAGATGCTGTGTCAACATGGGGTGAATTCCACGGAGAAGACAAAAACTAAGTTTTAAACTTTAATTGCTTAAGTTTTTACGTGTCTAAAGCAGTACACTTATTTTCATTAAATGTGATACTAAACCATCAAAATTTTGTATTTTAATTATAAATTAGATTTTCCTTAACTTATTTATGATGTCCACCGAGTGAACGCTGAGAACTTTACCAAGCTCTAAATGGAACTAATAAATTATTATATATAATTATTATACTAAATAAATTATATATTAAATAAATTCGCAATAGAACAAAAAAATTTCCTTAAAGAACAAATTGTCTGCATGTCTTATAAACTCTTTAATGGTGATTTGACATGAGCTGCCATTTATGATATTTTTGTAAAGTTATTTTCTTTGTCCATGGAGATAAACTTAATTTTCCAGGGACAAAGTTTAAAAATTAATTCCTAAGTAAACATTATATATTTAAGAAAATATTAAGTTAGAATATTAAGTTAGACCTTTACTAGAGACTTTAAATTAGTTAATACTGAAGAAAAAAAGTTAAAAAAATATTTAATTTTTTGAGTATCAGTAAAAATTATCTTGTGTTTCAGATTTAGGAACATCCCTGGAGGGAACTTTTGTCTTATATTCATTGAAAAATGAGAGTTAAATAGTAAAACTATTTTAGTAGAAACGTATCAAATAGCTTTCTTAAAAAACTTAGATAAAAAATATTAGGAAATTTGTTACACTTTCTAATTTTTATCACCCCGTAACTGTAAAAAGCGCCTTTTAGTGAGAATGATCCATACATAAAATTTTGAAGGCATCAAAAGTACACAATTCTGCGTAGAAATCCCTAGTATATTAAAAATTGGGACACAATGATTCCTACCTTATCAAGAGGAGTTTCATAGATGGAGGAATTTAAGGTAGTGCAACTAAATTATATGCTGAAGAAATTAGGAAAAATCAAGCATACATTTTTATTGATTCTTTTCTACGAAAAGGAAAAAATAACATTGATTATTGAGTTGTGAGATTTGTTTTAGTTTTCAACAAATTTAAGAAGAAATTTCTGAAACAATCTGTAGAAACATTTCCTTTGCAATAAAATTATTCAGCTCGTTTTAACACCCTCATCTTCGTAATTAAACATTACTTTATTTCCTACTTCTTTCCGTGTTTGCGCATCCTATTTTGAAATCTTTTATTGGGCCTATTTTTGAACGAACCTAGTCAATCATTGTCTTAAATCAGATAAACATTTATTACAATCATTTAAATAGAATTTGAGCTGAAGGTTCTGAATTAGTATATGAAAGAGTGTGTTGTCATTTGGAAAAAGGAATTAATAGAAATTTCACATCAGGCTGATGTCTTATGTAAAGACAAATGTTCAGTATTATAAGTCACTTGCAGTATAAGGCTGTTAATTCTTTTTGTTCAAGATTGCGATATTTTATGCATGAAGGTTTGTTTAGAGTTTTTAAAAGAATGCACAGTAGGGTGGATCGCTCTTGTATGGAGAAAAAAAATTATTATTAATCAAAACCTACCTATGCGGAAAAGATGTTCTATGGTATGGGGATTAAGAGAAAAATAATAAAAAAAATTAAATTCAAAATTTAATACTGCCGCAAGGGGGTTGAATTTTCAACAAAAAATTGGAAAAATACTTAATTTTGATTATTGATTATACGATTTTAGATTCGAAATAATTGTTTTTTCTGCAATATAAATGACCAAAAGTGATGATTAATGAGTAGTATAATGTACATTGCAACATTTTGTGACTCAGTTCCCCCTTCCCACACCGTCAAATCAGTCCGGTTAAACAACTAGAGCAGTAGGCAATGAGTTTGCGTGCTTTCAGAATTCTTCGAAGGGCTAATTCCCTTATGTGATTTCTGTCGTTAGCTAGCATTGATATCAGGACATTTTCTGGATGACCAACAAATCAGTTTCTTTTAATAACAGGGTCTATGAAATCCTTCAAATCATTCGAGAAATAACGCGATAGAACGATTGATTGATGCAAATGCTCTGCCTAATAGATTAATTATGGTTTCGTTTTTATCTTGAACCACATAGACGCATAGACTTTTGAGATGAATGTCGTTAATGTCAATAAAGCCTCGGATGAATTTTCGTGAGCTACATTGAGCCTGAGAATTCTGTTCGTGATTTTAAGCCACCTTGAGTGGCAAACTTTTCCAGGATTTATCTTCGATAGACTTTATCTGCAATTTGAGCAGTTTATGACTTCACAAATTTCCATTAAGTAGAGTTGATCAGTGCTTAAGTCACACACAGTTCACATAGCGTGTATTCTATTGGCGTGGAGGAAACTATAGATAGCTACTCGCATCCGGCCAACGATTTTCTTATTTCGCCAGTCAGACTTCTGAGTCCAGTTGTGGTTCTATCCACGTGCGCGAAAAGATGACGTAATGGAAGCTCGTTGGCGTGTAACTGGCACACAAACCATTGTAGTGGACGATTCAGGATCAGTTCCATGTTACGTATAATACCTCCTTTGACACCTGTGTTGACAGATGTTCCGTCGCAACCAACTTTGTTACATCTATGTCATTGTCAACGCATGACAAAAAAACTATACATGTTATTTCCAATAATTTGCGCTCTCCCGAAATTTACAGACACGTGGCCGATGTACTCAGAGCCACGTTCTTTTACCAAGCTTATGTGTTCTTCTATTATGACTTTTCTTCTTTTGTCTTCTATTGATAGAGTCCTATCTTTTCGCCTATCTAAGTATAAACCAAACTGGTCATGGTCATAATCGTTTATGACCTGAGACAATAGAGTGGTTCTTGCCTCTGTTCTCCCACGCCGAATTTTATTTCTGTCAACAACGTTCAAAACATTGCTTTCTGATATAATGCCCACATCTTAAAGCGCAGCTGACACGATGGCAGCGCCTGCTCGGTCGGAAATACCAAATTGGTCCAATGTTCTAACTGCAGCTAAAACTTTTGTCACTACGGGTGTGACTGTGGGGAAGATTCCATGAAGTACCACTTCCGACATATGGAGGGGTGGGAGGATAAAGCAGGAGACAGAAAAAAAATGGGATTGCCTACTGTTCTAGTTGTTTAACCGGACTGATTTGACGGTGTGGGGAGAGGGAGCTGAGTCACAAAATGTTACAATGTACATTATACTACTCACTACTTAATACTCACTACTCATTAATCATCACTTTTGGTTATTTATATTGCAGAAAAAACAATTATTTCGAATCCAAAATCGTATAATCAAAAATCAAAATTAAGTATTTTTCCAATTTTTTGTTGAAAATTCAACCCCCTTTCGGTAGTACTAAATTTAGAATTTAAATTTTTTTTATTATTTTTCTCTTTTTCTCCATACCATAGAGCATCTTTTCCGCATAAGTAGGTTTTGATTAATAATAATATATTTTTTTAAATCGTATAATAAAAATTCAGTATTTTTCCATTTTTTTCGAAAATTCAACCCCCTTGCGGCGGTATTAAATTTTGAATTAAATTTCTTTTTTATTATTTTTCTCTTAATCTCCATACCATAGAACATCTTTTCCGCATAAGTAGGTTTTGATTAATAATAATATTTTTTTTAAAATCGTATAATCAAAATTCAGTATTTTTCCATTTTTTTCGAAAATTCAACCCCCTTGCGGCGGTATTAAATTTTGAATTGAATTTTTTTTATTATTTTTCTCTT
This sequence comes from Araneus ventricosus, assembly GCA_013235015.1. NCBI lineage: Eukaryota > Metazoa > Arthropoda > Arachnida > Araneae > Araneidae > Araneus > Araneus ventricosus. The sequence goes on along the minus strand of BGPR01007013.1, from coordinate 21,018 downwards.
AATCTCCATACCATAGAACATCTTTTTCACATAGGTAGGTTTTGAAATTCTGAAAAAAAAAATTTCGATCCACCCTAATGCACAGTTGTATATGGATATATGATGGCTGTCAGTTAGTCCCGTTTTTGAGGGATACTTTGGGATGGACCTTGAAACTTTGAAATGTTGTGAGAAGAAAGCAGCACCTGTACCAGCTGGCCTTCTTTAAACTTCCACACAATACTAGGGGTAGGACATTTGACCCACGATAGATTTAACATGCTCCGAGCTCCCATACACGGCAAATGGTTGATGGTGTCGGATTTCGACTTTCCTGTTCCGAAGCCGAGATTCTACATAAATATCTTTTCGATGAATCAACTTTGAAATTGAATGTAAATATGGTTTGTGTACCTTCAGATAATTTCTCTCTATACTGCATTAACTTCGAATTTTCTGCGTAATTCAAAATTTCTTATAAATATCCACAAAAACGGATTAAAAGCCACATTAAATTAATCTTTAACATGTATTTCTATTCACATTATTCTTTTTTCGAGCATATGTATTATTTTATACAAAGTTTATAACACATCTATTATTAAAGCAGAGAAAATTCGGACAGTTATTTTTTTTATGTCTCGGATATTTCAAATATTTTTTAAGTCAAAATGACTAAATAAGAACTCTATTAATGAATTGTTTTGAAATGATAAATAAAAATATAAAAAAATTGTTTTAGAGCAGGTAAAAATGGCATTTATCATTCTATGAATGACATGCTATTTAAGAAAATGTAATTAATTTTGTTCTAGCAATTTAATAGCCACTCACAAACGAAAAGATCAACTTCAATTCTTAAGTCTGCGATACAAATGCAAAAATGTGTTCTTACCGTCATTCAAAGTCAGGAAAATAATTACTAGAGCCTACATTCCGAATTGTCAAGATCAGACTTCAAGGATTCTTGACGTATGAAACGATAATAGGTGTACTGCATCCAAATGACAATTGGAGTACGATCACTGCGGTTACAACTCAGCAAATAATTTTCGAGCACTTAGAACACCACGCTTAGTGGTTTACTGCCTCTCGGACTTGAGGAGACGTTTCTGAAATCCGATTGCTGTAATCAAAATGACTGAAGTGTGATGATTGCGCAGAATTCAAATCATCCATAGAATTTCTGTTATATATTGCTAAGAACAGAATTAAATGGCAGGAAGTTTCATCATGTTAAAGTCAAGGAACACGATTTCGAATTTCAGCCTTTTAAGGATTGTACGATAAAATGCGAGCGTTTATCTAGCATTAGATTTTGATTTCGAATTCTTTGTAATCAGTTTCTGAGACGGCCAATTAAATTACTGAATGCAAATTATTAGTTGCGTTAAGCAAAAACTTGAAAGTATTGGTTTGATGATAAACAGGTTATTCGGTTTTTTCGGTTATTCTGAACCAGAAATGTAAAGCAAGTAATCCATTTGATTGACTTTTTCAAAATTTGCCACAATGCTAATAAATTGATTTCTGATTACTCAGCTTTTGATTGATAAGGAAAACCGATGGAAAAGAATATAAAGAAATTTTTTATGAGTTTCCTGTTGACAAACACCTAAAATTTAAAAAAAATACTTTTATTTACTATATCTGCTTAAGAAAACATTTACGGTAATTAAATTTTCGCATCACCTGCGTATAATCCATTTTCTAATGCACATATATGAGAGACTGTTTCGATTAAATAGACTGACCTTGTGTTTCATACTATATTTTGACCAACAATGTAACAAAAGAAACTTTGAAATTATTTATATGTCAAATTATTTATATGTTATCATTTCTTCAAATTATTTTCAAATTTATGTAGAGATTAAGCCAGTAATAAGTCTGGGTAAAACGAATTATAACAATCATGTAATGAAGTATATGTCCGAAATGTTTGTTTCGCTGTTCTGCAACAATTGAATAAACTTTTCAATTACAATACCTCTTTGCTTAATGTATAATGTAACAAACTCAACTCACAGTTATTTGCAACAATACAATAATTATACAAAATGTTAAGTTAATAATATTACAAGGATGATTAGCAAAGTATCAGTAGCAAAGGACAACATGTTTAGTCAGATATGACATCTCGATCGCGAAAACAATTCAAATTATTCATAAGCAATTTTTGTATTTTATTAATATAAACATTTTTTATTTCTTTTTCTTATATATTATTTGCTGAAATTCCTTGTAAGTTCGTCAGACATATCCTGTACAAACTCTTTGGCGTATCATGCATATCTATTTATATTTGTGAGTAACGGATCCTGACAAGAGCAGGAAATGTGCTTCTCTGCAACTTATGTTCTGCCAGCTGTTTCCATTACGGAATTATTAATGGTTTCATATCGCTATCACAAGTTTTAGAAGGTCAATTACTCTTGTAGGAATCATACTAATGGGCACTAACATTATCTATAGGATGCGAATTATTTTTTAACAAAGGATAAGGATACGGTTAATCATTTTCTTAAGGATAGATATGCCACTTTGTAATATCAAAATATACCTTCATAAAAGGAATTATAGTCTTGTGCCAGATTACAATTGAAATTAAATCCAAACGGTTCTCATTGTATCAACATCACTTAATGCAAAATGCCATATGTAAAGTTATCTAGAATGAATATCAGAGTTGATGGCTACATTTTCAATTATATGCTTGGGCAAATAATTACATTTGTTCAACTACGATCTATTCTCTTTCAGCTGTTGAAATGCTAATGAACATTTGTACGATATCTGGATTCAGAGTAAATGCACCTTTATCCTTTATAAAAGTTATTTTGTGTGTTTTGTATATGTGGTAGGTGGAAGAAGATAAGAAGACTGCAACATTTGAAGACAAATGAATTCGAATAAATCCACGATAATATTCTATCATTAATTCGACTGTAAAATTAATTTCTGTATTATTATCATCAAATTCACTTCGTAAAAGAAAAAATCTTTCAAAAATCTCTCAAAGTGCATAAATTAAAAAAACAGTTCAATGAGAATGAGATCTTTATCGTATTCATAGTTCATTAAACTTCTTGAACTGTGTTCTTTTTGGATTATAACATTCATTACATAATTTTACAACATTCCTTTTATTTTACAAGATCTAGATTTCCCAGACAAATTCTGCACACTGCAAGTAATCTTTAGACAAATTTCAAGATAAAAACACTGAGTAGTATTATTTTCAATTTTATACCAATGCAGGGTCAATAACAAGGTACAAATTCAAATATCTTACCATTGATGATGCTTGGCTAAAAATTAAAAGTACTATCAAGTGACTGAAAAAGGTTATTATTTTTTTAATGAATTATTTTCTATATTATATAAACATGAATAACTTCTTAATTTTCTATTATATAATTTTGTATCAGAATTAAAGCTATGATTTTTTTACAAAGGTTCACCCACCATCTTGGATCTCTCGGAACAAATTTCAGCTAAGTGAAATCATACGCTGCACGAATTTAAGTTCGCGGTGATTTTGTTTAATTAAAATACTTTGAGCAGATGAAACTAACACTATTAAACCAGATTCCACAAAGGAATGACATTTCCAGAAAGTTAAATTCTCTTGAACCGTTCAAACATACTATTTTCAAATCATTTACCAATTGCAGATCTGTAATTAAAGCAGACATGAGAGAATATGTCCAACTAGCGTGGAGAGTAGTCAATGAGGAATTCGATTCCTAAATTATCCTTTCAAGGAAAGGTAAATTTCGTTGCTACAGAGATGTACGCATCATTGGAGAGAGTTTGTTGAAGTTTAAAAGCGCCAAATTACTATTTCTGTACACCAAAGGCAAAGGGCACTATGACCATTTTTTACAGTATTGGAATAACGTTATTAGTTTGTCGTACTTTCGTTATAATACACAGATATAAAAGACAATAAAATACATTTAATTAACTAACAGCGATGTTCACTTTATAAAAGACATCATGTCATATTTTGTTTAGACAAAATAAACCCTCTTGAAACTGCTCTCCAATAAAATTTCGTTTCTGTGACATTGTTCCTTTCACCACCAGTATACAGATTTATTACTTCTCAAATTTATCTGGATTTATAAATAGAACAAAAAGCAATAAATTACGCGATTGCACGGGGCATCAATTTGTACAAACCCCACTTAGCAATTTGTGTTTATCATTTTGTTTGTTTGCTTTCGCTATAGTTATCTTTATGCGTTGAAAACAATCGTATATGTTATAGTAATCTTCAAGCATTGTAATTTATCATTTCATTCCTAAAATTGGAGAAGTTGTAAAATCCTATTTTTATTTTCATTGTATTTTAAACAGATAATTTTGCTCACAGTTCCCCATTCCCAAATATACTTAAACTAAAACAAAAATTCAATTAATATATTTTCATTAAAAATCTAAACTTTCATAAACATAAACTTGTTTCGGCTGGTATCATTGTCGAATTTTCAAAAATAAAGTGAGAATATTTTTAAAATATTTTTATTAACTAATAGAAAAGATTTGCATTAAAAAGTCGGATTTAGCGTTTCTTTGTCCTTTTATCCAAAAGAATCTCTAGACCTGTTAAATGTACAAAATTTGTAATAACTATTCGAAGATTTAAATAACTATTGGACCAAATATTAATATGTAGTGAATCTGAAAAGAATTTCTGCTCTTTTTGCACTAAGCATTCCATATTTTAAAAAAGAACTTTTTTCTACAGTAATTGATTTTCAAAAGAGAAAAAAGCTCCTTTCTACTATTATAAAAACTCTGCATTATTTACTGACAAAAAGCCCAAAATATCATTGGAAAAGAAGTAAAAAATGATGAATTCATATTTTTTCATGCTCATTTACTTATTGGATTGTTTCTTTGTTATGAAAGCAGAAAAAAATAATACTGCTGAAACTGCACAAACTTCAAAGTCAATGAAACAAAACATTATGTAAGCATTTTTTTTTCTCTCTTCATGCTGCTTTAAATCACATAATGTTTCATAAGGACAAAGCATTGTTAGCTTCCGACACTGTTCTACTTACATCCTTTTATACAAGCATTAAGCATGATTAGAAACAGATTGTCTCTATCGACTTCTGGCTTCTTTCGTCATGTTAGTGCTTATATTGTCAATAATAATGTGTTCAAAATTCTATCATAAGTCTAATAAGATTTATGCTGCCGTAGAGAACAAATCCAGATCACAAATTGATTTACAATACTATTTTAATTTTATTTACAAAAATTTCACCATCAGTGAACACGATTGTGATAAAGTGAGGTTAAAGATTTGATCATTGAAATTATGCAATTTCATTTTTTAAAATGAATCTTAAAGTATTTTCCATCTTACTCGTTAACGCCCAGCGTCCAGTTCGAGACAGTTACATTTGACTCCGGTGGCTAAGCCGCTCACATTACATTGTTTCTTTTTTGCTACTTTCTAATAAGTCAATTTATATTCCCAGACTCCTAAATAGGTTTCAACTGGAATATATCATCCATTATCCAGATTTTGAAATCAAAGTGTCGTCATTTTGAAATTTTATTTCTTCCCTTTGACTTATTTTCGAGGTAATGCAAGGAAATCGAAAGAAATATTTACTTTTTGATACTTTGCTATATTTTAAATGCCTTTTAATGTATATCTATAGAAATGTTTTTTCAAATAATTGGCTATCGATTATTTTTCTTTAAAATGATACAAGAGAAAGAAATATTTTGTAGGAATGAGATCCTACTTCACTGTTATCTTGGGTTTTTTTACTGCAATTTATGCTTTGAACCTCATACCGAGAGGCGGTCTAAAAATTTCCTCTTAACAGCGACGAAGGCCGGTCTGAGGTGGTTGCCTTCTTTTGAGGGGAGGTGAGGTTCTGAGATCGCTTAGAGGATAAGCGACGTAGTGGAGGTCCAATTATCCTTGCCAACCACAACCCATTTCCGTGCGCCTTAAGGGAAGGTTATAGCAGGTGTAGTGTGGTGGGGGAAATGACCACCCAGGTTGGGAGATTTCAATTCACGTCATTTCCTCTCAAAAACTCCCGGTCTTAAAAGAGCTAGAAGAAAAAAGTCGCCCCGGGATTAAAGAGTTAAATTAATTTTGAGCGTCAAAGGATTGATTGTAGCCGCTACTTCTTTTGTTGCTTAACGTTATGCTCAAATATTGTCAGTTTCTCTATTACTAAAAAAATTAACTATTTTTTCTCTTAATCGAAGATCTCTTGCACTGTTATGCATGTCCTGTTATCCCCCTCACTTATTATAACTTGTTTGGCTCGCGCATTAGTTTTCTACATCTTGATAAAGCAAAAATTCAGTATTATTAGCACCTATTAGTTAAAAAAACAACAGATGGACACATTTAAACATATCGAATGTCCTTTAGCGTTTCATATGTAGCGAAGGGATAATAAATGTAACAAAATAGGATTTATCATTTAATTAGGCCGGTAAAGGAGATTCAACTGTCAAAAGGTTAATTTCCTTTTAATCCTGAAAAGAACTGACATTCCTATCCGGAGATCTCATATCAAGTCTCAAGGGGAAAAATATATTTTAAACAGCAAAATTTTACGTCAAGTTATAGAATTCAATTTATTTTCGCTAAAAATGCTGGAATTCCCCTGAATAAGAATAAGCATGAAGGGAGACATGCGTCAGGTTTGTAGAAGTCATATTGATCTCATTCGGGCGTGGAAGATATGTTTTACGATAAAGCCATTATTGGATGAACAACGTATGCTCCTGATTGAATATGTGTTTTGGTATTGGTAAGAATGCTTATAAAATGCGATGAATGATTCCATACACATCTTTCAAAAATCGGATTTCTTATTGCATAACAGAAGTTTTCGAGAATATAAATGAAAGAATAAAACCGTAGAAAGGAAATTTTGTTTTGGTATATGATTTTATGTTCATCATGTTTGTTTAATTTCTTATTTAATTAATCCTGGAAGATGTTACGGTATCTAAGATATATCTTTGTATGGAATAACTCTTAGCACCCTATTATCGCCTTTACAGGTTCATTACAGTGAATATACAAGACACTCATTAAATTCGTTTAAGTGAATATACAAGACACTCATTAAATTTGTTTAAGTGAATATACAAACACTCATTAAATTCGTTTACCCCACACACACTACCTCCACCACCAACAGCAACTTCCGACGACTTCAACTATACTCATAAAAGCTGTGTCTAGGCATATAGTAAAGTGGCTATGTGCTAAGCGATGAAATAGCTTACAAGGTCATCTGGCAGCAATCTGCGGAGTTAGTATTCCTATCTCGAAAATGGCACAAGATGGCGGGAGTCAGTTACTAAGTTGTAGAGCATTATCGATCTAGTATAAAAGACGTCTTGTGAACATTATTGCTAAGAACTCGATGCTTAAAACGCACATTTATTGTCCGCGATTTCCAACACAGTTACATAACGAAACGTGTTAGAAAGAGAAAAAACAACTAGGTATCACAATATGCCATCCTTTTCAGTGTTCTGCTCATATTCAACTACTCTCTCTGTATTCAACTGCTCTCCGTCATCTACACCCTTGTTTGAATTTCACGTTGCACACCTTTAGCATATCAGTTGACATGCTGTCTCCGGCATCAGTAATACGCCGTCGGAGGTCCTGTAATCTTGGCTGAGAGGTAACATACTCTTACTACTTGAGGTATTCTCACAGGAAAAGTCTATTGCGTTCAGGTCAGGTGAGCCTGGAGGCTACTGTCCGAAACAAACATAACTCAATTACTTATTGCCGGAATGCCTATTTTAAGTTTCCTATCTTGTGCGAAGGAACCATATGTTCCGGAATTGAAGCAACGGTATTGAGTCCTGCAAAAGCTCTAAGTAACTTGCTTCCGCTAAAGTGCTCTCTTAAAATACAGGGTCGATCAGCCTGTTATTGCAAATTGCACACCAAACATTTATCGAAAGGCGTATTTGATGTTGAATTTCGGCAGAAAATGTTGGATTTTTCATCTCCCAGTAATGTGTGTTCTGTCCATCGACCTATCTCTCTACTGCCAACTATTGGGAAAAGTCTTAGAGAAACTCCTTACCCAGAGGCTGAATTATAACCTGGAGAGACTTAACAAGGTTAGCGACAACTAGTACGGATGCATAGAGGGGCGCTCGCTTGAACTAGCAATTCACAATCTCATTCAAAAAATTAATGAAGGCAAAAAGAAAAATCCTCATGCCCTGGTACTCTCAATAGACAATAAGGGCGCATTCGATAACATTCAACACTCCTCAATTATCAACTACCTGGAAAATAGTCATTCCCCAAAAAACATCTAAACTATTTTCAGAAATCTACTTCCAAAGAGAAAAATTATTCTCAATTCCAGCGAAGGACAAGCAATTAGATATCAGATGATGGTCTGCCCACAGGGTTCCTGCAGTGGTTCAACCATCTGGAACTTAGTCGCAAATGAAATTCTGCAGGAAACCTGACCAGAAAACACAGCCACACAAGCCTTCGCCGACGACTTTGCGATCGTCTCTCACGCCCCCGCGAAAATAAAAATTGAAAACCAAATACATGCAGCAATAAAAAAATTCATTAACTGGGCCAACAAAAATAAACTTCAAATTTCTACAGGCAAAACTCAATACATCCTCATCAGAAAATTAACAAGACCTCCACGGATTCGATGGCAAGGAGAGACAATCCAAAGAAAACACACAATAAAATATCTCGGACTCCTTATAGATGACAAACTATACTGGAATGCGCACCTTCGAATTCTCTCAACCAAATCATTTACTCTTTACCAGAACATACTAAAGGTTACCGGGAAAAACTGGGGATTTTCCCTTAAACTCAGAAGAATGCTGTACAAGACTGTAATAGAAAGAATGCTTGCTTATGGAGCTGAAGTCTGGTGCCTTGATCCACCAGTTAGAATCAAAAGGAAACTTAACACCATCCAAAGACCATTCCTGCTTGCTCTTACAGAAACATACAGAACAACAACAGCCTCGGCACCCCAGGTCATACTTGGAATTCCACCTCTCTACCTCCAGCTCCAACAGGAGACCAGAGTCACAGCCATTTGAAGACTCAACATTTCCCTTCTGGACACTTTGACAACTCTCGTTCCTGGAGATGTTGAAAAAGGGAAAAGGGCTGGCCTGCACATCCCGTTGAATGTCCATCAGAAGAACAGATTTCATTGGCAGATGGAGGGGGCATAACATCGGGAACCCGCATCTACACGGATGGCTCGAATACCGAAAAAGATGTAGGGGCAGCATTTTGCGTCTGGTCAGAACAAAATATAGTCTACAGATGGTTGGCAAAACTACAATACAGTTTTCCAGGCGGAACTTCTGGCATTGAAACACGCAACAGATCATGCAACCAGCCTCCTTCGCCAGCCAATAACCATTCTAGAGGACAATCAGGCGAGTGTCCAGGCGGCAGCTAACCCAAGAAGTATAAACACAACAGCTAGAGAGATCTGTAAGAGCCTTATCACGAATAAACATATTCACATTTCTTGGATCAAAGCTCACGTGGGCTACGACGGAAACGAGGAAGCGGACAAATTAGCAAAAGAAGCTGCGGAGTCTGATAGAGACCCACTATCTGTTAAGGCTTCCACCTGAAATCAATCTTCAAGAAGCAAATGATGGAGGACTGGCAGTCAGACTGGGAAGATGAGGATACGTGGAGGTCCTCATTTAACATCCTGCCAAGAGTTTTGACTCAACCATGCTACTGTAAAAGGGAAGAAATCCTGTTTTTCACAGGACACGGACCATTTCCCTCGTACTTGAAAAGATATAACCTTGCCACGACAGCAAATTGGCCATGTGGAAACACAAATGGCACTCATTCGCATTATGCGACAGACTGCATCCTTCCACATGACTAAACCAGCACAGCAACATGAGCTAATCTGGTTCCGCAATGTCACTTCCAACAAAGGCTCCCGACTCAAAATCCAACGATTGATTCACCATCTTAATGATTTTAAGAGCTTTTTCGAAAATTCCATGATCATCTCTCACTTCCAGCCTCTTCCATTACCTGCAGGCCGACATGGGGACTTTTTTGCGCCCTCTTCCCCTGAACTATTCTCCGCTTCCACACAGAAACACTTCCATTTTATGGAGAAAAGAGCAATCAACAGAACAGACACACATGTGCTTTAACACTCGCATTTTAGTTTGTTTTTGTGGACTTCTTTATTGGATTAGATTTTTTGCTTTCTTGTTTGTTGATATTGTACACTTCCTACTCATATTTCTTTCCTGTTTACAGTTTTTGTTTGTATATGGTTATATATGATACTCCCCTTTTGTTTCTTGTATATTATCCCAGATTTTTAGATTTGTATTTTTGTAACCTTTTTCTTCTCTCTGCCTTCTCCTTTATTTGCTACACAGTTAAGGAGAGTCTTCCGATGTCTCTTCCACTTCATGTCCGCTACACTGTTTAAATAACCAAAAGGTTATAGTCGCAGGGGCATGAAGTGGTGTTCTGTTCTGTGCATTGTACATTTCATTCCTCAGAAAGCCCTTATCCGTTCCATATTGTCTCTGACAAGAATGTTATGTGGACCTCTAACTGGTCCATAATAAAGGTGCACCAAGCGTAATTTCTTTCAGTTTTCCTCGCCAGTGATATCTGAAGAGGTGTTAATTGGTACCGGCATCTAAATCAATTAAGAGTTTCTAAACGCGGCTTTTTGAAATCAGTTTTAACTGATCTCTCTAGTGCTGCTCTGCGGATATGCGGGGACGTATGGTGTCGCATCTTCCTGCTATAACTGGTCTGCTGTATCGAGGTCGGCTAGACACGCAGTCCGTCACCCTCAAACTTTTCACAAGATATAGAATGGTCTTTCGTGATTGAAAAGTTACAGCTCTGTCAATCTTTCCTTGCTCCCACATTCTCAGTAAAGTAGAACTATCTCGCATTCATGTTTAGAAAATTGCTCTATGACCACGATCTTCAACTTACAGCCTCGAGGAACTATCACTTTTAAAGCTGTTTCAGGCGAACAGGTATGACGTTCCATGCGTATTTGCATAATATACAAATTTCAAGCAATTCGCATGTCAAACGTAAGTTGAGTTGAGCTGGTGAGTCTTGAGAGACGATTTTGAAACATCTGCATATTGTCTGCTCTTTCTGAAAAGACAGTCAATAAACAGATGCACCCCACCGGGTCTGAATCACAGCCCTCTCAATCGGGAATCACCCTCAATACCAGAGAGACGCGGTGTGGACATTTTCATTATAAAAAGATAACTTCTTCTCCCTTCGTCCACGCTTCGTGATGTCACATTTTCGGAAATTACGAAAAAACAAACGTGCTTTTTAAGTGTTTTGCTCTTAGCATTAATACACACAAGGTGCTTTTGTACTAAATTGTGGAATTTGTAATTGATTTGTTTCCGTATCTCCCACTGTGTTAAAGATCGGAAAGCTGATTTTGTAATTTGGCGCCAGCTGATGCTGTAAGTGGTCTCATTTGGTAGCGCAGAGATCTTTTTGACCTATCAGATAGGAATTTTAATATATCTAGTTACCACTTTTATGACTATAGCTTCAGTCGTTCTGAAGTTAAAGAGAGGCAGTAAAGAACTTTAGTGAACACTCTGTGTTCCTACATGTTCAATATTAGCTATTTTGGGCTAAGAAAATATTAACTAAAAAATAAATAATTTATACAATGAAGCATGGAAAATGACGTCATCATTAAGTTTTATAGCAAAAAAAGAATAAAAATGTAAGATTTTTTATGCAGTATATCGAGTGTGCTCAAATCAGAAATCATGAAACAAACCGGGAAAACTAAATATAAACAAATAGAATTAATATAAATTTTATTATGCATTGAATGAACTTGATGTTTATGCAAAAGTAATGACATTCAGACATTTTGTCAATCTTGACGTTTATGAGCTCTTGCTGCAACGAATGCCATTACTCAACGAGTACTCTTCATTATTCCTGTGGGTTTGTTTCAGGGAGAGCAGCAAGTTGCATGTTAAGGTAGATCCAAACATTATCTAAGGACTATCGAGAGCCAATTCATTCTGTTAATATCTACTGTTTCAAGACCGATGCCTACAAAGTGTACTCTGCGGGAACGGCTAATATCGTTCATGAATAAGAAGTTTCAGTTACCTCCTGCTTGAAAATTCCTTAGGACTGTAGGATCGTATATCCATAGTATATTCCATTAAAGGTATCTTCATGGGACATGTGAAAGGATGTACGGTCATTCATAACGAATTCTTTACAAACGTGTATACTGCATCTTGCAAGTGAATCTCACGGCATGCAGTTTTCAGATGAATTGGAGATGACTGTCACTTTGTAGACTGAATCTTGACACAACTTTAACGAGAATACGAGCTTGGTCATTGTCATTAAATCAAGGAGTTGCAGACGAGTATTAAGATGAAAAAACATGACAGGAAAGCACAACATGGGTCTTTTCGCACGTAGGACAACTTCTACAAGTTTTTCATTAATGTTTTGATGTCATACATTTTACCTAGTTGAGAGTTGGAAATAAAGTTTTCAAGACGTAGACGTTATGGGTGTCTTCATCAATTAGGCTAAATACCAGATATTCCTAGCAGTTATAAATATATTAGTATAACCTTCGTTAAGTCCTTTAGACATTCCATCAGTCTCATTGAATTTCTGCCATAATCGGGATGTCAAACTATGATGAATTTGTAAATCAAATGCCATGTGTTTTCCTGGCTTCAAAACCATCCATTTCACCAGGCGGTTTCGTTAAACAAAATCCAGTTTCTAGCATTCATTAACAGCAAAAATTTCCTAACGATAACAAGTGAATTCCATACCAATCTTTTAACCATTTCCGCTGGATTCATAAATAAAATTTTTCTTCCCCTTTATCCTTTTCAAAAACATTTTCATAAATTACGATGGCATTTTAATATTTTGTGAACTTAATATCTTTTCGCCAGAAATAACATTTAAACTATAATTTTGTTCATGAGTTTAGTATTAGAATAAATGGTACGAGTTTAAAACTTAATCATTTAAATATTCTATGACCTTCTTTACTTATTTACTGATATTCTAACTACTTGTTTTGTTCATCAGTCAAAGTAGTTACGTTTTAATCTGCATTAGTAAGGAATAGTAAGTAGTGTACCGTAGTAGTAACTAGTTAAATGATATTCGAAATGTGAGGAATTATTAATCTTATAACCGAACGTTTGCTATCTTTAAAACTACGACTTAGTGACTACACTGTTTAAATATTTATGGTCGGTTATTAAACGTTACTCAACCATGTAAAGAAGGATGCATTTTTCTCTTGAAATTATGAAGAGTCTGCCAGACGTTATAGCTTCATCAATTGTATTATTTATCCAACTTTCAAAATGGAAAGTTTAGAATAAGGTAAAAATCAAACAAATTTTGAGAATGCCATTAGATAAGAAATTTGCTTTAGGTATGAAACTTTATGAAATATTTTATTTTCAGAGTGTAAGAGTTTCGTTGATTCCTGATATGGATATTAAATTATTAGAAAATAATTTCCAAAGTTTTAAAGATCTTAGTTTTTAATTTTTAACGATCGTTACAATTTCATAACCATAAGTGAGAACAAGCATACTTTGTTCTTCCTTTTAGATTTAACTATTAGTGGATGAAACCTCAGTGATCTGGAAATACCGCTTGTCATCAGGACGCGAGAAGTGAGTTTCTAGTCAGAGATTCAATTATAGCGAATATTAAACGTGTGCTGATGCACAACCTTGCCGATCTGATGCACAACCAGTCAATCATCGTGGGCCAAATATATAAAAAACGACGAATTTTTTAAAAAAAATTAGAATTTAAAAACAAAATTGCATATAAATACAAAAAGATTGTATGAAATTGAGAATTTTCCATTTTCACTGTTGGTGCTTTTTTGGGGGGATAACGACTAATTTTAGCGATTTTTCATACGTCGTTTCGCAGAAAAAAGCACTAATTAATATCATTGATAAGCCTCTCCCTCTGATGAGCGGTTTGCCATGACATTTATTCAATTTGCCAAGTTTTTGTCTTCCTCTTGTATGTCTTTTTGTTTCTTGTTTATAATGTTATATATATATATATATATATTGTTTATTTCTGTATGTTTGTATACTGGTTTTATTTGGATTTAGATTATATATATATATATATATATATATATATATATATATATCAACCATTATATAATAAAATCTTTATATCTCAGTATTTAAATCAAAATTAACAAATATATCTATAATGCAATACAAAAAGTTAAATTTTTAATTAAATTAATCCTAATTATGATTTAATATATAAAATGCTATAAAATGTCATGTCTGAAAATTCAAAGCAAAATTAAATAATTAATTAAACTAAATCTAAATTATAATCCAATAAATAAAAATACTAAATATATACAAAGAACACATGGAAATTTTGAACTTATCTATATACTAAGTTACTATTAATACTATTGAAAAAGTCAAACCTAAAAGTTGGAGTTTTCAACAATTAAATTGGTTGCTCAGCTTTGGATGTGAAATAGCCGGTTAAATCGATTTTGTTGTACAAACCATTTATATATATATGAAACATCAGTTCTAAGTAAGAAGGTCGTAGTCGATTTGATTCAAATGAAAATTCTTTTTATTCCATATCAAGACGTAAATGCAGGTTGATTCCAGTGGAATAGAGATATTTTAAACATTTGAAGGATAATTCTTTTTGATCGAAGCCATGATCATTTTCTAAAAGTGCACTCGAACGCGACACATCTTCCAGAGTCAATTACATGATTAAAAAAGTTGCACCTACGCAGCGAATTTTTATAGAATGTTAGAACCGTTGAACCCCCGAAAGATTTAGAGCGGTTGAAACTTGATCTCAGCGAGCGAGTTAAAGTGACAGTTAATTGTTAATTAGGAAAATGTTAAATTATTATATACATTTATATATTAGTGATTTAACCCGGTTAATGCTCTTCCAAAGCAGAGCTGCTACTTTTATTTCCAAATTTTTGGTTTTAACTTTTTCAATAGTTGTAAGAGTTATATAGTTCATAGAATTGTTTTACATGTGATCTTTGCATCTGTATTGCACTTTTGTTTATAGGATCATAATTTAAATTTTGTTAAATTAATAAATTTTTAGTTTTTGAATTGCATTTTGATATGTCTTGTTTATTTTGCTTGGTGTGTTCATGCATAACAGGTGTTATAAATATATATATATATATATATCAAGGAGGTCCAGCTAGCAATAGTTTAGCAAATATGTACTTTCACTACTATGAGAAAGATTTTACTAATTATAGCCATAGTATATTATTCCGTTATATAGATGATTTAATATTATTCAATGAAGAAATAGACCTTAAGCCACATATTGACTTCTATCCTGATTATTTAAAACTTATAAAAAACTAATGGCAATGATTTAGCGGCAGAACTTCTAGATCTAGATATAAAAATTATAGATAACAAAATAGTAACAGATATCTTTTATAAAAGAAATGCATTTAATTTTAAAATTATTAAATTTCCTTTTTGGGATAGTAATCTTAGCATTTCTGTCTTCAAGAACTTAGTAAAAAATTATATAATTAGAAATAATAATTTAGTAACAGACATTGATAATAGAATTAAGAACATAAAAAATTTCTATTCTTTTGCAATAGATTATGGAATGCCAATAAGTTTTCTAAGACTATATATAGATAAGAAATATTTAGGTCATTTAGAATAAAACATTCATATTGGTATATAATGGATTATTTTTATTTCTTTGATTGTAGGTTAGTGTTCTTTCAAATTCTACTTGTAATGTGTAATTTTATTCAAATTTGGTTATTGAGTTATTGGTTTCAGATTTATTATATAGATGGCGCCAGGATCTGTCAAGTGAAATTTTCCTTTTTAATAGACATTTTTTCCAACTTTCAAATATTATCTAGATAAATAATTTTATTACATTTTTTAAATAGTTTTGAGATTTTTAATATAGGTATCTTACTATTTCTTAATATCAAAAATTAATTATATCATTTGGTCAATTATGCTGTTTCATAGTTAGAAATCTAGTACTGGCAAAATGTGATGTCAAGCTAAGTGGCGGTATATATTGAAAGTGTTGTATTCTGGTAAGGGTAAGTAGAGACACTGATTGTTTAATGTTTAATGAAAAGTATGGGTATTTTATTGAAGGATATATTTACTGTTTTTTGTGCAATATAATATTTTGTTGTAGTACATATTTTTATCCTGAATTTTAGTCCTATCTATATAGTTATGTTTTATTGTTAGGGTTAGTGTATTACTTTTCTTTCTAAATTCTTTCATTTTAGGGTAAATTACCCTGTTTCTTTTTTCAACAACTTTAGTAACAGGGATGGTTTGTACAGCAAAATTAATTTAACCTGGCTAAAGCTTGTCCACAGCCAAGCTGCTATATTAATTGTTGAAAACTCCATATACTTGGATTGACTTTTTCAATACTTGTAATAACAACAGAGTTTTTTACTTGTTGACATATAAATGTTTATACTTAATATTTTATTCATGGTATCTATAGTATTTTCAATTCTTCAGATTTTGTTTTAAATTTGGTTGTATTGTTCAAATAATGACTTTTTAGTTTAGGTTTTGCTTCTTGATACGTCTTGTTTACTTTGTTTCTGTATGATCATATATAATAAGTTATATATATATATATATATATATATATATATATATATATATATATATAAAAGAAACACTTTTCATTTCAATAGAAAGAAGCTGCCTTTTTGGATTAGCAACACCAGTCGTCAAATTTATATTCATAGAAGCTCTATTTTAGTCACAGACAGATATAAACGGCGGTCATATATTGATACATTTATTTAAAATGCTATGAAATATGGGTATCCTATAAATCTCATGTATGCTTATGTTAATAAGAAATATTTAGCACTTTTAAATTAATTGTCTTTTAGATTTATTTTTGAAGTGATCGTATATATTGGAATTCACAAAGCTATTAGTATTTCACTTCATAGAAAAATGGCGCCACTAGATTAAGAATAAGTTTGCATCATATATTCATCTTTATTTTTTTGTACATTTCCAAAACAATAAATTATTATAAAAGGTTAAATTTATAGTTAATTTTTAATGATGTTTATTATAGTATTAATAGCCTAATTTAGAAATAATATTTTCACTTTAAAATGCGGAACTGTCTTTAGGATAACGCTCAAGTCATAGCAATAATTAAGACTATTGAACTGGTATGCTTTAAGTTATATACTTTCTCGTTTCTAATATTGAAAGATTTGGGAGATTTATTCCCCTTTTTTGTTTTTAAAACAATTGGCTTTCGCAGAGGGTTTGCGCCACAAATCTAGATTAATGCAACAAATATCGGTTCCTAAGACAGATTGTCGTAATTCGAATTCTAAGTTGTCTTTTTCATAGTAGTAATAGTATATAATCAAACTATCCTTTGAATTTCATTTGTATGATTATTGATAAGGTAACTTTATTTTAATTTTAATTTTTAGATTAATATATATATATATATATATATATATAAAATAACATGTTTTGATTACTTGAAATATTTAACTAAATATATGTAATAATCTCACCTAATTTTATTTCAAATTCTAATATTATATATTTTAAAGTCTTAATGTATGCACAAATCGCGAAATCAGCGATTTATTGCCGCCATGCATTTTCCATAAAACACTTACGTAATATACTAAAAATAGCTATTATTCCCTTAACTTTGGTCATGTGTCTATCTGTTAAATGCCTACCTGAGAAAATGCAGGGATTTTCTGCTCTCTTTTGGCTTGAAAACTTCAACTAAGATGTACGTACACTCCGTCGCTCTCCCATAATAAATGAAAATCAGTTAATAACTCGGCCTGTTTTTGTTATTTAACGACAACAACAACGAATACATTTCATATATATATATATATATATATATATATATATACATATAATATTCGTAACGAATAAAAAATATATATGTAGAATTATTAAAATATTTTAAGAAAATAAATTAATTAGATAAAAAATCGTTTCGCCATAAAATAAATAAATTTAAAAATATCGTTTGGTAGTAAAATTGTAATATGTAACTTGTTAACAATCATGTAAATAATATAATTAAAGTAATAAAATTTTTGTTTTTTATAGTGCCTAATTTGCTGGAATTTAAGTTATGCACGTAATTGATAAGTGTTCATGGGTATGCAGCAAATTCTAACCACTTTACAATTCAATATAACTATTTAAAAGATAAAAGTTTAAAAAATATCAATTTGTGTACAACCCCTCATCTTTTAGCTCCTCTTCGACAGGAGCTAAAATTCTGCTCGTTGTAATGCCGATATCTTTTTGAATACTATTGATATTGAACTGAAATTTTTTATATAAGTTGCCCTATATATCTGGCTTTAAAGTTGTGAAAGAAAAATTACACTATGTTTCGCGCATGCGCAGTAAAACATTATTTACTAAAATTACTCATAATTCCTCTAATATTCATCAATTCCTTTCCAAATTTTTACAAAATGCTTCTCTAACATATTGTCATTTTTTCTGTAAGTTTCGTATAATATAACAGAAAACTCTGCATGTTATAAGCAAAAAACAGGTGGGAAAATTTGAAATGTTTTAAGAAAACCTTTATATCTTCCTAAATATTTGAGCTGAGTTTACGAAAATTCCTGTAAATATTATGCACATTAAACATTACTATTTCTGAAAGTTTCATCTTGTTATCAGTATTCTGTGAAGCGGGGTGGGCCAAAAACTGTTTTGTGTTCATCAGTTTGTAGACGGCCCCCTAATTGCACTCAGGACCGAATCTTCAATGTAAAATGTGAGTTATTGTCTATTCTTTACATGTCCGAAGTTTAAAGGCAGTCAGTTAAACCATTCCGGAGAAATTCTAAAAAAATGTGAAAATCTGCAAGTGTCCGGATACTTTTGGGCATATAGTGTATATATATATATATATATATATATATTCAAAAATTAATCAAATATTCATATATTCAAATTTTAATATACATATATTAAAAATTAATTAAATATAATTAAAAAAGACATCAAAAATTAGTAAAAAATAATTATATATATATATATAATTATTTTTTACTAATTTTTGATGTCGCAATAAAAGTTTTCATATTGCTTCTTGATTTAGTACTCCGTAAAAGGTAGAAAATTGAGAAACGATCACAAATATAAACAGTGTTTAACTGGATTAATCCGTTTTGTATGCACATAAATACTTATTATATGGATAGTCGCATAATAATCTGTATTCTATAAAACCGCCTGTAATAATTAATACATATGAAGGATTAGAAATAACCTTCTTATCCCCTGAATAATGTTTTAAATTAACTAATACTACAAACCTTTTTTACTGAAACTTGTACTATATGCTTGTTAAGAGCACGAGTTAATAATTCTCAAAATAAAGTTTACGTTTAGACTAAATGTTAGAAGAAATAACGTATACATATACCGTTATTTAGCACGCAAGATATTATCTTTTATTATAATAAACAGAAAATTAATTCACCTAGATTAACAAAATTTGAAACTTTTATACTATAGTACCGGTCATAGAGCATCCCGTGGCCAAATTTTCAAAATTAAATTTAATTCTTTATTTATAACTTTTTTATCGAAAAGAAAGGTATATTAGAGTTTAGACAGGGCATTAGAGTTTTTTGAGCCTATTTAAACGAAAATTGGACCCTTATCTACAATTAGGGTTGCGTTTAGGAGTTACCGTATTCAGAAACACGAAGTGTAAAACGAGGAGATATATCAAAATTCGAATTTACAATCAATGATTACAGTACTTTCTCTTTGTATACTACGTATACGAGAAGGTAAAAGCAATCAATTTTACGAAAATGGGCCTTGGTATGAAGTACAAAATTGTTGAATTATTTTCTACAGATAGTTTTTTACAAACTTGGTAAAATCGAAAGAATAGGGAGGAAAATCTACCACATATTCGAAATTAGTCAGGTTCCCTTTTGTGCTATTCAAAAACAGTTTTGGGTCTTTTCGTACTAAATATAAAGGGAATTTTATAAGCATAAAAATGACACTTTATTCTTTATACAAAATTTTAAAAATTAAATTATATATCTCATTCATGTATACCATACTACTTGGAAAATAAATATCTTGTTTGCAGTTTTATAATTATCCATTCAAGTTCAGAATGAAAATAAAAACGTGTAGATAAATCTGAATTATATAAAAAAAATTATACTTTACAAATTACAGCACACGCACACACATCCAAGATATTGCTATAAAACACATTATATAGTATGTGATGGTGGAATTTGGAAATAATTCAATGCCTGAGACTGCTATTATTTTTGGAAGAACTGTCCTTAAGCTTGTTAATATCGGATATATCAAAGGTTTGTAACACATAATAGTGGATTCTTGTCTCATAGCATTTATTAAAATTCACCTCAGAATTGGTATAAGATTTACCAAAAGCACTGGAATTTAAGCATTTAGATTTGATCACATTTTGAATAATGCTTAATAGCAAATCAGAAAAACTGTAATGGTTCAAGGAACCAATGCATAAATGCAGTCTCTGAAGTAAGAAATAATATTTTCTTAGAAATAGTTTTGGGTTCTAGGAAGAAATACAAATTTTCAATGATAATTGAAATAATCTCTACACAGTTGAGCTGCAGATAATATCAGACTCTCAATAGGATTAGTATCAGCAGTATACAACGATGTTCCCCGATACAGTGCTTTTAACAGATGGTTATGTCTATCTGTACGTGAAAAACATGTGACATAAACAGATAGAGAATCAGTTTGAGAAAGGTCGTAGCAGAGGACTGGTATATACAGTGGCGATTTTTCGCACAGGTGTTAGAGGCGCTCGCCTCGTGCATCTAGGGGGCCTCAAAACCTATT
>BGPR01007012.1:27116-74822 GCA_013235015.1 Araneus ventricosus | reverse complement strand
AGCGCCTTTTTCTTGGTAACATGACAGTGGTGTAAAGTCGCAGTGTTAGTACGCTCTAACCTGGTTGACAGAAATCGCACTTTTTTAAGAAGGTTTTTGAAATTTTTTCTTATTTATTTCTCGTAAAGAAAAGACAGAGGCGGCGTTCCGGCTCCACTACAACGTGCAATATAGGGAGAGTCAAAATGGATGCCGGGATTGAAATTTTTGTACTTCCATTTTTCGAGACATTGTTCAAAATCTTAATGACACATTTTATGCTTCATTCTTCGCGTTCATTTTGTCAATTTTGAAAAATTTAATTATCTAATAAACAAATCTGAGAGGGTTTTTTTCATTTCTAAAACTTTCATTGCAAGAATATTATTTCAAAAAACCGAATTAAAGATTAAGAACTGACTCTAATATTTTGATAGTACTCTTGCCAATTTTCCAGTTTAGTTTAAGGATTTTAAAAAGAAACTTGTCAATTTGAAATATATTACCTGTGAATTGCCTAAATTACTATATTGGGAAAAAAAAATCCTATTTCGCAAAGTATGAGAGATTTCAACTCATGTTTGTCAGTATCTATTATGGTGTTTTTGATGACAATCATATTCAAAGATCGGAGGTCATCTTGAAACTTATGGGTGGGAATTTTCTTCAGAAACTAATCTCTTATGACTAATCACCGCAATATGATAGCTTAAAAACATTTTTTTTAGCTTTTGCATCCAATGCCTCTCAAGATCACGCAGGAATATTGTTAAATCATCACCAGGGTAATATATTGGTTCGTCCAGAAAGTATGTTTCCCGAAATTCTTAATGAAGGTAATTCCGTATGAAGGTGCGATTTCATGTTCCAATCAGATATGAAAAAAAAAAAAAAAACAGAAACATTCGTTATTTGTTGTGAAAAATTCAGTTTTACTTCTTTCTTTTTGAAACTTTGAAAAATTGAGATATGCGGTGTTGCTTTGTAAGCGACGTATTGTAAAAAGAATATATTTCTTCCCAAAGAAGCTTAACTTTTTTTTGCGAATTATTTCTCGAGTTCTGGGAGAAACATTCAAGCACAATTTGTTCAAAAATATAAGCATTAACATTCAGAGGAATCATGTTAAATTAATGTATTTGGGAAAGTGTAAATATGCCTGCTAAAATATTGACGGGGAGACACTTAGAGGAAAAAGAAACACTTACTTGATGAAACTTTTCTGGAAAACTGCTTACTGAAAGATACTACACAAATAACAATAATAACACTTCACTGAAATCACGGAAAGTTATTGATAAAAATGTATTGATCTGTGAGTTGCATCAGAAATATGCATTAGAGGCATCTGGAAGAAAGGACTTTCAAGGAAACCATCTGCATGCATTTAGAAGGACTTAATTTCATTGGAATAATATGAAAAAATTTGCATAAACATCAGAATTACATAATTTTACTATTGAGTACAGTGCATTTATTTACAACAATTATCGTAAAATTAAGGTCTCTATCTTAAAGTAAAGAAAAAGTGACGGCAAAATAACTTGAATAAACTGCGTATTAATGAATAGAGTATTTATAAGTCCTTACCACACGGAACTTATGCTGGTTGTTGTCGAAGTCCGCGAACGACGGCTGGACGTAGATGGACTCTTCCCTCAGGCGTCGGTAGCCGGACCTGCAAAACATGTAAAGAGGAAACCATGAAAACTCACGAACATTGTAACTACGAAATACATCAACCATTTGGCCAACAAGTGGTCCATCGATAAGCGGACTAAATGTTTTATGAACTTAGAAGAAAAGGGTCCACGCAAGCCGACGGAGCGAAGCGAGATCCCGTTCGGCATTTCTTCTGCTTGTTTGTTACTCAGTCGCGACCAAACGCGTTGCTCGGTTTTCTCCGAATTGGGCATAATTGCTCCTTGAAGTCATTAAAAGCGTTGTATATCTAATAAATTTTGTGTTTTGACTCCGTTTCAAGATGGTGGCCGCTTTAATGGTTTCGGTGTTTGATTAATTTGGCACCACTGAAATATTTGAGTCGTTTCGTTAATAGCGTGACATTCAATTGTAATTTTGTTAATACTGACAAGAATAGAGATTTACATAAATAATTCGCATTCGGGAAATAAAATGGTTAAATCTTTAAAAACTGCGATAGAGATATGCAGATCCTAGATTTCTTTTTTTTTTGGGGGGGGGATCACGTGCGTTCACAAAACTACTAGAAATCGATACAATAACAGTGGTGTGTTCGACTGCATTACACGTTAAATTAATTTTGTCACACTTCGCTCGAATGTGTGTAGGAGAAATTATAAAGAATTTTTTCCATTTTTTCCCCTGTATATTTTTGTATTTTCTTGAAAAGAATTTTTGATTTCTTTGTTTTATGAATGAAATATTTTCCGGAATTTTAAAGTAAAATAAGCAGACTTTTGGCCGCGCCGAGAGTTGTTTGTTTTCGTAACAGCTGCCTTCTTACTGAATTATTTATTAACATATTTTAGTTAAAATAACATAGAACAGTTATGAATAATTAAAAAAGACAGAGAGAATTCTACTAGCACAAAGCATTGACTTGATGACAAATAGTAAAAAAAGATTTGCTGGTAATTTCGAAACAAAATATCTCTACAGATTTTTTACATCTCGCTACAGATTTTGTAATACAGGGGAACGAATTCGAAGCTCAGGGGACAGCAATAAAAACTCGATTAAGAGAATGCGACAATTTTTAAGATAAAATTGACGTTTATGAATTGTGTTAGAAGGATGGCTTTCCTTTACAATTTGAATCCCGTTTCTCCCTTCAGAGCGGAAAAGAAGCAGGAGCTCCGATTAGGTAGAACTGTTTAAACGAGCTAATAATTCCACGAAAAGGAACCATTAAAACGGACAACATTTTGAAACCAAAAATCCTTGCACACACGTCGTTTTTCTTCAAGGAACATTCATGGCAGATTCGAAGAAAATTGAGCAACGCGTTTCGTCAGGACAAATAAATTTACAAACTGGCGGAATGCCGAACGGTCGAGTTAAAACATGGCTTCGTTTCGCTCTCTAAACTCTATTGAAACTAACTTGTTGGAAATGTCTCAAAAAATGTTAGTGATAACTGTATGCTATTAACCACTTAACTGTTCTGAACGTATGTCCTAAGTGTGCTACGCCCGGTACCCGCTTGATGAGTTTGCATGCTTCGTTACTGTTTTTAATTCGTTTTTTAAAATTAGTTTATTATTTTTACAATAAAGTTTTGTTTAGTTAATGATTTTTACAATGAAGTTTAGTTTAGTTTATTATTTTTACAATGAAGTCTAGTTTAGTTTATTATTTTTACAATGAAGTTTAGCTTAGTTTAGTTTAGTTTCTTTAAAATTAGTTCATTATTTTTACAATGAAGTTTAGTTTAGTTAATGATTTTTACAATGAAATTTAGTTTAGTTAATGATTTTTACAATGAAGTTTAGTTTAGTTAATGATTTTTACAATGAAGTTTAGTTTAGTTAATGATTTTTACAATGAAGTTTAGCTTAGTTTATTATTTTTACAATGAAGTTTAGTTTAGTGATACTAACGTCCCGTTTTAAAGCAACACAAGGGCTATTTTGGGACGGACGTCGTAATTTTGAACCGCGATCCGATGACGAGGATGATAACTGAACTGGCACCCCCTCTCCAAACTTCCGCAGCACACCAACGGGAGGACGTTTGGCCCCTTACGTATGATTTGACATGCAACAGGCCCACAACACGAAGGCTCTTCAGTGGAATCGGGTTTCGAGCCTGGAGCCCTCCCGCCCCGAAGTCGAGACCTTATCCCTAGGCCACCGCGGCCTACTCGGTGGTGGCTGCTATGAAGCGGCTTCTTTGAGTAAGAAGTGTTCTTTGTTATGGCCATTGCCCAAAGACATACAAGCATAAAATGCGTGAAAGTATAAAATTTCAATTAAATTCTTACTCTTCTAAATTTAATTCTGTACCTTTCACGGTAAAGTTTTCCTTTTAATGTGCCACGTGTCCATGAACAAAATGCTAGCTTGAGAAAAAATATGTTTTAAATTCGCATTTAACCCTTTAACGGAGGGTGTGGTTTATAAACCGCAAACCTAAATTATAGCCAGACGCGGGTGTGATTTATAAACCACATGTTGCAGCTGTGGCTTATGCATCACTAAATTATAAAAATATTTTTCGTATATAAATATAATAAAAATCTTTTTTTCTTATGTTTTATCTTACCACCAAATGGCAAAAATAACTAAAAAAATGTAAAATTCTTTTCGTTAATGACAAAAATGCATACTTTGGTCATGCAAATATTTTGGAATCGCCACTGTATCACAATATCACATCTTTTTTTGCGTTTTGGGCGATCGGCTGTAATAAAGTACCCGCAGTTAAAGGGTTAAAAATGTATATAATAAAGGCAATGAACTGTAATAAAAAAGTTGCGTTTTTTTGAAATTGTTGATTTAAAAAAAATGAATGGTTAAATATCCATTGTTTAACCTTAAACTGTAATGCTTTCTTGACATTTATGTGCACGTACATACTAAGTCACAGACAAAAGAAATTCGACAGTGATCGTAGCGGGGAATAATTTTTCAACCTAAGATATATTGCAATTTCAAAAATTTGAAACCCTACTTCTAAATGACGACAGAAGAACTTTAAATAAGTTAGTTAAAAAAGTGACTACAGGTTCTAATTTCCGTTGATATTTGGCATCGTCTTGGAAACAAACTGTATTGGAGATTTATCTAAAATTTTTCTTCACAAAAACAGCGAACTGTATGAAAATTTTTGTCGCATATTAAAAGCATATTGAGATG
The DNA here is from genome assembly GCA_013235015.1 of Araneus ventricosus. Classification (NCBI taxonomy): domain Eukaryota; kingdom Metazoa; phylum Arthropoda; class Arachnida; order Araneae; family Araneidae; genus Araneus; species Araneus ventricosus. The sequence goes on along the minus strand of BGPR01007012.1, from coordinate 70,002 downwards.
GAAAAATGTTAATGTCAGTATTATTGTGGGGTATTCAGTTGATTAGACTTAAGAACACGTCGCCAAGTTCAGGATTCTTTCGCCAACCTTTAGGTCTTAACCGCTTTAAATCTAATGCCAAATTTGACGAGTTAGATCTTGGAAAATAAGTGTTTGACGGCAATACTTAAAGCCAAATCTTAAATGTAATATGACGGTTTGTTTGCTTTCAACAATATCTTGATCCGTCGTATTGATACAAATTTTAACTTATCCTTCTAAAACACAGATACAGAAAACTCATTACGGGTTAAAATCATAAGTTTGAAAGGTTCCAGAAGGAAACGTCGTATGCAATATTGTCGAGAAAAATGAAATTGTACTTACTCACAGCAATTCAACTATTAAAATGGAACAAATTTGTGAAGAAAAAAAAATTAAGGCAGCTTTTCTAGGAAAGAAATAACTCATATAAAAAATGTTCAGTGGATTAATAAATCAGGAATAAGAAAATCAGATTATTTTAATTTTAAATTACGAGGAAACTCACTAAATTCGCCATCCTGATTTCAGTACAAGGATTTAAGAAAATTATACACATTTTTCAATGAATATACATATAAATTATCAATATCTACATCACATTTATTTTATTTCCAGAAACAAATGTACACTACTGGCCAAAAGTATTGCAAAATGGTAAAAGGCGCGATGTAAATCTTCACTGTAAGATGTGAGTTCCCACAATTGTACGTCCCACGATTCTCCACAACTGATATAGAACCATTATATTCAAACTAGTAAATCGCCCGTGATGGTATGATGGGTGCAAATTGCCTCTTCATTCGAGAGATTTCTCGTCAAATTTGACGTGTTTAAATATATATATATGCGAGAGAAATGTTCAACATTGATTGAAAACAAATAAAATAATCATATGTTTTATGACAGGAAATATTTTTTTATTTACTTAATTCTTTATTCAAAAAAAACATTCCGTGTGAAGTATTTTTCGTTATTTAACAATTTTATTATAATTCAATAACCATGAAATTCTCCTCTTGTCAAACGTAAGTTAAAATTTCAAAGGAATTCTTTTTTGAAATTCTAATCAAAACAAAGCACTTCTCTGCTTGTCAAACAATATTTTATCATCACGATTGCAATAATCAGATGCATCGTGGCGTCCAAACTGTATCACGCGCATGATATACCATTGACTCAATTTACTACTTTCTATTAAAAAACGGAAATTAATTTGAAATATATGATTAATATAATTTAAAATTTCTCGGGAACTATTGATATAGCGAGATAATTTAACTATTGGTCATAGCGCACAAATTTTATATCAATCGCTAGAAAATTTTATTTCACCATTTTAGAGCTATTAAATTTAAATAAGAACAACAATTACTCTTTTAAATTTAAAATGACTGAAATTTAGGTTCTCTAACAAAGAAACAATATTGTTTAACGTCTCGCAGTGCTATGGCGCGAGTTTTATTGTTGGTGACCTCAGAGCGTTATCGAGGGACAGATCTGGGCTATTATATACGTAATTAACTCCAAATGTTTCGCATTTTACCAATCTTGCATTGCTTTTGGCCAATAGTGTAATTCACATTTCATGAAACTGATTGGCGCTGTTTGTAATAATCGCAAGATTTAATATTATAACCGAAATAAGTATTTCGAATATATGATTCCTTAAAGCTATTAAAATATAATTTTATCTCTCTATATTTTTTGGCATGTGCATTTGAATTTCAAGACATTGATAATTATCATAGCTGTAGAATTTACTCTATTTTTTTTAGATTAAAAATAAATTTGAAACAAGAACACCTCCTCCCCCAAAAAAACCCTATTTCATATACGTGAATGCTTCGCTCTGTCTAGAGGAAGGTGTGAATTTGAATGCCAGGCGCTTATAAAAAGCAACAGAGGTTAACTCTCTAGAACACGGTGCTGCAAAGTTGCCAAATTGGCGACATGAAGATAGCAAGAACCAAATTAGTTTTGCTCTGTCATTAAAAAAAAGGGTTTTGCATATTAAATGAAATTTGAGATTTTTATGTTTTGGAAGGGAAATTCAATACATGAATGGATTTCTCACATTTGGTTGAAAGAATTCTTGTCTGTAATATGCTGATATAGTCTAAGATGATTCGATCCGTTTATCGGATTGAATTTGAGCGCCAGACATGCACAAACGTCAGAGAAGGTAAGATTTGAGAACACTGTACTGCGCCTTTGCTAAATTGGCGAATCTTTCGTCAACCGTTATGAGACTGTCTTGAAGCTACTACTAGGCTAATCGTTTAAAAAAATTGAAGTTTGGTGCACATTTGGCGACGATACCGTGTTTTCGAGTATTACTTAAACTAATCCCTATTAGCACAAGATATTTTACGATATCTCCACCATGTTATCAAGATATTCTGAATGCCGCACAATATCGTAAAGATATCGTATGAATATTTTACGGGATCTTGTACTACTAGGGTTAACAGAATTGGAAATTTGTGTGTCCGTTTCTCCGTTTGTAATGACAGAGAATGTTTTAGTAAACATTACACTACGTTTAATAAAAATTTGGGTAACTTTCTATTAATGGGACAACATCAAAATTGATTATTAATCGGTTCTAGGGACCAAGAGTTGGTGATCGTTTATACGAGTTGACACCAACATTACGATTGGCAATATTATCCGATACGATGTCAGGAACCGGTATAGGTCAGAATTTGGCGTGGTTCCCACGTGTTGGCGAGTTTCGGCTCATAGTCCCTATAATGGATAAGTACCCTAAATTGCGCTCAAGTGCGCCAAACATTTTAAAGTTGCTCCTTTCAAATGAGATTCTTTTTTAAATTATTCTTTACTGTTTTCTATAATACACCGCTACCATTCCTATTCAGGCTAAATTTTCAGGAAAGCCTTGTTCTTGTCGACAAATGCTGCTTAAAAAGAACCTAAATTTATTTGATGTGCCGATAGAAACTATAATATGATAAGTTTCATTTAATTCTAGCTTGATGTACGCAAAATCTAAACAACGTATGTTTTCATTTCAAGTACTAACATTTGTCAGTAAAGTTACACACAATTTAGAATTATCGAGAAAAGTATTTAAAAAAATGGCGAATTTAAGTAACTAATTCGATTACAATGTTTCTATAAATTTGAGTTTATATTCCTATTTTTCTTGAAGTTTAAATTTCAAGACATTTCAGTGATCATTTTTCTTTTTTGCCATTGGCGTACATTTTATAGTTTTCAAGTCAGGATTAAAATTCAATTCTTGATTTACTCCAGCCAAGTAAATGTTTATGCAAAATCGATCTTTACCACCGTATTTAAGTTCTGAATTTTATTTTTGTTTTACAAAAAGAATAATAATAAGATTACATGTTCTCCTTTGCCAACAGGAAGGTGATAGAGCAGTCGATGGTGCAACAGAAATTCGTATTTCAGATCAATTAATTGTTTCAAAATTTAGGATGGGCACTAACATAATAATGTGTATCCACTTACATTTTGAGACATTTCTGGTTCGTAAGAAGTTAATGTGAAGTATGCGAACTTAGATACGAGTAGCGGACCGTGTTTGCACACCAGAAGCTCATAAATACCATAATAAGACAAAAATTGTTGTCGAAATCTAGAATCCTGTATACTAGGTTACCAAGTCGCCTCAACGCCAACACAGCGCCAAGAAACAAAATGTCCGCTAATCTAATTGCTTTGGCTATGGAGAGACTTGGCATGCCTTCGCACAGATGGTGCATAAGATATATTTGGATATTCTTCCACTAGCTGGGTTCTAGACAGAAACCTGCCAAATCTTAGCGAAAACTCGCCAAATCTTAGTGCATTTTTCATCACCATATCTTAACGATAAATGATAGCGTTAAAGGAATATCGCCAACATTCAAGCTTGGCGGCCGTTGTTACCCCACTAACTGAATACTACCGATTTCTGATTTCTGCTTAAGCCAAAAATTAGAAAACTAAAGAACGTTCGTAATTTTATCTTTGAAGCGACAAATATTATTCACAGAACGATAGATTGAACAGAAATTATGATAGAGGAAAACACCTGAAACGCGAGGAAGTGTAAAGTGTCAGCTTCACTTTTAGGCAAAAATTTATTCCTTAGTTTGAGAATTCATCAACGTTATCATTTCCTTTCAGCTTATATTTTCCACCAAAATTTATTCTTGGCGACAAGAGATGCCCGAATAAAAGGAACGTATATACGCTTCTTTAATGTATTGAAAGAAACGATGATTTCTGTTTCAACTGACCCGTGAGAGACAAAATCTCTCCAAGATAATTTCCTCTAATATTTTGTAACGGAATTTAAATTTACTGAGTTGGGGACAGCTCTGATATACGGTATCACTGGCGATAATTTTGTGTTGGCGACTTTTTCAACAGCTTCAATATAGGGCCCCATTTTGTTTTGGCGACTTAACGATACGATGTTAGGGTAGGCGACAAAAAATCGCCAATACAAGACTATCGCCAGTGATGTCATATATCATAGCTGTTCCCTGAGTTGAATCAAGTAATTTTTATGAAAGAAAAATTATAAAATTGGGAGTTATTTTAAAATATATTACATTGTTTGAATAACCATTAAATTTTTTAAGGTTGAAATCTAGAAGTTGGTACATACACTTAAAATAACGACAAGTCGCCAAAGATAATGCAAGTATTACCTGCATTTAGCTTTGGCGACTTGGCGTTAATGAAGTGCAGCGGTCAACGTCTGGCTTTGGCGATTTGGCCACGTTTTAAGGGTGTGTGCCAACTTCTAGATTTCGACCTTTTTTAAACATATAACATTTAAAGTATTTACAATTCCGGGCACAAATGAATTATTATTTTACAATATATATTTTGATTGACTCTTTTATGATTGAATCACACACAATTTACACAATTACACACTATTTGGCGTTTATTTATTATCAATAGATTACAATTTTTGTTTCTACCAAGGCATGCTATATCGTTTCATGGCCAACATGATAACATTAAAAGATACAAACAATTTCATAGTTTTTCAGGGTAGCTTTGGCGATGTAGCAGTCCTTAGCGGAAATAATGCATGCGTATTCTGGATCTTTACCTCCTATTGTGAGGAAAATACGAAAATAATATGAAATTGGTCATTTCAATTAAGTATTACAAGTCAGAGATTGCATAGAATAGATTTTTCCTTGGTGAAACTCTGTATCTGACGAGTTTAAATTTAAAAGAAACTGAAGTCAAGCGATCATCGCAAAGTTTCTGTTAGACAGTTTTATTTGTTACTTTTAAGAAGAAAACATTTCTTAAATACATACGTTTATGTAATTGCGTAATATGTTTAAATGATCAAAAACAATACAAATCGTTACGATGAATCCGACAGAAAGTAAAAGGATGAAAATGAAAGACTTAAAAGAATTTATTAGTATCTATGATACTTATTATTCAAATAAACAGTAATTTATATATTAAATTTAAAATACATTTAATAAGAATAGGAGTAAATGCCACAAAATAGCAAACTTACAGCTTCGCACGGAACCAGTTCAACGCCATCTTTATTCTATCTGAAAAGTAATACAAATAGCAAAAAAATCAAAGATTAAGAGAGATTATATAACAAGAAGACAGAAATATATCAAATATCGCTTTTCAGCAAAATTTATAGAGTCAAATAGCGCTTTGGTATAAACTTATCAGCACACAGTAACTCACAAATTCAATATGGCTGCCGAAATGGTAAAAATGACGCTTCTAGATGAAAATACGTCATATATGACGTCACGTTGGGATATTGTTTAGCATCGTTGCATTGTTTCAGCGTTATAGCATTGTTTAAACATTGTTGTAAAAATTGTTAGATAGGCTATTATGATGTTTAAACATTTATAATTACAGAAATTAAATGCAAACTTTGTTTCCATAAATTACAAGCGCTTGTGGTAGTGGGGTTGGAAATCTCCGTACGATGATGTAGATTTTCAACATATCTCCAAAATAATTCATCCTCTTCAAATCTATTTAATAGTATGATAAAATAAACTATGGAAAGCTTAGTAATGCTTAAAATTATTCAACTTTTAAAATTTTATTAAATTCTTTTAAGAAACTCAAATACAACCAACAAATGGAATACCAAAATTAGATAAATGTAGTTAGAGTTTGACGTCGTTAAAATCTATATCAAATTCGAATTTCGACTCGTTCAGAATCTTTTAGAGCTATGTAGTAAACAACTGTGCAGCTGTAAAATGTTCAATTTAAAAAAAAATGTTAACATTTTAAAGCAATATACATCGATATATGATTCTATTCAACCAATTTTATACATTTAAAAGATTATTTAGAGAAAAATAATACCAACTAAAGCTGCGAAGAAACTATGAAATTGAGTATAGGAGAGAAACGGCTGAATTTTTTTGCAGATACAAAGTATATTGTTCAGAAGTCATGTCTAATAAAGCTATTGCGTATTTACCATTCCAGCCCACAATGCAATTGTGGAGAGAATATTTTCCCTAATGTCAACTGCATGGTCGGACAAAAGAAACAGGTTGTCAGTGGAGACAACTGAATCAATTTTGATTTCTCATTATAATTTTAAAATGACTTACGCCCAATTTTAGAATTGCATGAAAGATGAACAGTTAATAATTTGAGTGGAGTACGTATATTTAGAATGACTTTTTCTCAAAACGACGTTTCTCACTTTTAAATGCATTGGAAATGCTCCATGCGCATTAATTTTTTAGGATATTGTTACGAACATGGAAAGTCGCTTCCCAGCAATGTTCGTCTTATGGTTGGGAAGAGAGTTTTACAAGGTTAAGCATGGAGTGACGGCAGCGGCTGTTCCGGGACCCCTGACCTTGTCGACCATTTTGGAGACAAATTTGGAGACCTTGGCGACAAATAGATGATTCCGGAAAATGCAACCCTTTTCTCGATATTTCTATTAGGAAAGGGAATCCGCGTGAATATACGAGAAAACTCCATGTGACGTCATGGCCTGTAGGAGAGAGTATATAAGAACCGCGCCTGGATCAGAGGGGGTAGTGTGTTGGTCCATTGGGAACGACTTTAGAACTTCGTCCGCAATGCTAGCTAGGAAGCTGGTGAGCTGAGCGCTATTGAAAGTGCAGTTATTGTCGTTAGTTTTTTGCTGACTGTTTGTGTTGTTAAATATCAAAGTGCTGAACTGTTATTAACTGTGAATTGTTGTCTATTTACATTGGTAATCTGTGCAAGAACTATTGTTTCCTGCACCTGTGCTACGTGTTTTCCTGCATATTTGTAAATAAACTTTCATTCTCCATTATCCTGCGTGTTGGACTGTTTACACCAAACACCCACAGAAAGACTTTTGCAACAATATCGTATAAAATTTAAAATAAGAATTCTTGTTTATAAATGGAAATAAATCTAGGGGCGGATTATCCGTGCTCATTCCGGACTCACAAAAAAATTTAAAGAGAAACGCTTTCACGCTTATCATGCATGCAAAATCGATGTTGATGTTCCATCGAGAGATTCATTCCGTGAAACTAGTGAGCCGCGACGGCGGAGGCTAGAGAATAGATTTTTTTCTTCCTCCACGTGCAATCTCTACCGGTTCAACCCTTAATTTTCAGAGAAATGAATCATCCACTTCCTGCTTGCTCGTTTTCGTACAAACACGCTTCTCCCTGACACGTCATTCTTTAACTTCTTCGTCTTCTCTCACTGTAGCACGTGTTCCTTTAGTTTTTGCGTCATGTTTATCGTCAGTTAGTAGAGTGAAATTTTTTACTGGTAAAAATGAGTGGTGTGAAACGAAAACGAAACGTTTTAAATGTTAAACAAAAATTAGAAATCCTTCAAAAACTTGATAATGGAGAATCAGCTCCGACTGGTGCAGAAGATGTACTAAATGAAGGAAATACAATTTCTCATTCTGCTGCTCTACAATCTGTGGAAACTTTGTTAGGTTATACGGGACAAAGAGGATTTGATTACGGTGACATTACTGCGGTTCGTAAAATATGTGTCGATATGCGACAAGAGATGAACAAACAGCAGAAGCAAAGACGCATAACAGATTTTTTTAAAGCATTAAATGTTAAAAGGAAAATTCCTAGTTTGATGTTATACGGCATGCAAATGTAAGTAATTTTTATATTTTTGTACTGATGTTGATTTTTTCTTTAATAAAAAGGAGTTTTCGGATTATCCGTGTTTTCTATTGTCCGTGCGACCCCTCCCGGTAATTAACCCGGATAATCGGGAGTGCACTGTAGTTTTCTTAGTGATGATTGTTAGCAGAAAAACTGAAAGAAGGAATGTTACAGAACAGAAACAAAAATGTAACACCCTTATGTAACTTATTAACAAAGAAAACATCCAATTCTAAACCAAAATAAAAGAATGTTTAAAATATTGAAACCCTGCTTTAAAAGAAATGCAGTGATCTACATTTATAACCAGCGATAGTCGGTAAACACTGTATCTTCTAACGAAACGAATGCTTTCGGATAAAAGCATTTTGAGTTGAAACTTTTGGCAATTTATTTTTTACATATTTTTCTTGAAATATCAACCTAGAGTTTTCTAACTTGACTCCTTAGGAGAAGTTTTAATTTCATATTATACGAGAATGGATCCAAAAAAAGTTTACAAGACTAATAAAAATTAGTTATGAACAATAGACAGGAAATAAGAAAGGGAATTAAGAGGCTTGCCTGCCGATCACTTTTGCGCATTATTACCAAATCTATTTAGGCATTTATTTGTACGCAGGACCAACTTGTTTCACCCGGCTTCGTAGAAATCAGGTCCCTTCCCATTTAACAAGTTCTCAGAAGCTGTTTTCACATCACTATTTGAAGAGAAACTTGTTCCAGAGAAGAGTTTGGAACCCAGATTGGGTGCCAAATCTGGGCAGTATAGAGTGTGGCTCCAAACTTCCCACTTGAAATTTTGCAGCAATTCTTGAGTTCTTAGAGCAGTATGGATATTGTCACGTGGGAGGATGACACCATCAATCGACAAACCATCGGATGCTTCTCGATGGCCCAGTGACTATTTCCCTTTTCCGAAATTTGAGGAACACTTATCTGGAATGAGGTGCTCTTCAGACCGTGATGAGAAAACATATGCCGAGAACTAACACAATGGGAAAGGACGTGATTTCTATCAAGCCGGTTTAAACAAGTTGGTCCTGTGTTCAGATGAATGCCTAAATAGATTTGGTGATTATGGGGAAAAGTGATTGGCAAGTATTCCCCTTGATTCCTTTTTGTATTTCCTGTCTAACTTTATTTTTTTTATTACCCTTGAATCCTTTTTTTTAACTATTCTCGTATTTGGACAAGAAAATATAAATTCATTGTAATTACGTTTTCTTTTTTAGATGTGCCCACCGAGTTTCCTATAATCATATGGTTTTAAGAAATAATCCTATAGTAAAAAGCATTCACTGGCTCGAGTTCCATGGATATTGTTTGGTTTTTATAATGGTTAAATATGTACCGACATTAATCTACTCGATTTACATGCCATTTTTTAAAAACAGATATGTAAATGACAAAGTTGCCTATATTACTCAAATAGCTCTGTTTATTTTTTCATTTCTAAAGAGATTTTCTGTGTGTGTATGTGTCTGTAGATTGCTTGAACTTCCTCAAATTAAGCTATTCTATCAACTACCGTATCAGAAATACATTCAAAAACACCTTAAATATAAATTATTCTTTTCAGTTATGTGTGGCGATTTAAAGCGTCGAACGAAGTGTCTGTCTTCAGTAAGGACACTGAGCGATCTGTTTGCACCGTCACTCTCTCTTTGTCCCGTCTTTTTGTCTTTACTTCATTCTTATGTTATTCATTCAACGTGTTATGTGTATTGGTCAGAGTGTCGACTCATAGCATTGAGCGAGGTGTCTGACTGCAGTACTTTCGCTACGCGATTTGTATGAAAAAAAATGAATGCGAAGAGAGAATGAAGGATAAAATGCGAATCTTTGGAAATAAAACAATATCTCAAAATATGAAATAACAGTTTCCGGACGCAAAATATTTGAATCCTTGCATTCGTCTAGATTCGCCCTGAGTTGGCAAGAAAAAGTCACTGATGTTGATTTCTCTTAAAGGCTGACAACATATAAATAAATATATTTTGAGTCATATTAATGCATTATATGACACCTAATAACATTGATTTTCCGATAAATGTTTTAACTATTTCTTGCGTATTTAGGTTTTTGTTGTTAAAACAATTTTTCAACGCTTATCTCGCTGATTGAGATATCTGGAAATTTCTATGTGTTTTTCACAGATTCCCGCGCTGAACCCTCCGAAGGAGCTGCTACGACGCCAAGGTTCAGTTGGTGATCGAGAGACTCATCATTTTTTCATGGTGTACAATCAAACATAACAGCTTGGTACTGGGCTTCCTTTACTTCTTCCATGATGTGTTCTCTTATTTTGTTAGAAATTATCTCGAGAAATTCATTTTGAATTTTAGATGAAAAATATGTAACTTGACCCTTTCTATGTCGAAGGATATGCTCCCGAAGTGGAAGGTAATAATGAGATACAAGTTCTATGGTATTCAAAAATTTACCAAATCTTGGATTTGAAAAATCCAGTTTTTCGTTTGAACCTCGAAGATGGCTTCCTTGCTTGGCCAAATGTATTATTACATCGACAATCGAATGTAGAACGGCCTTCCAGTGACTCTCCTCCTTTTCTATTTCATCCTGCACATCTTTATCGATTCCTCTTTTTCTCAAGGATGCTTCTAGATTTTTCCAAGAACAAAAACAGTTCTTGTGGTTTAACGAATTTTCATGTTCTGATAATCTTTCAACAACTTTTTGTCCAGTTAGTAAAACCTTCTATTCGAACCAAGGATGATTTCGATTCTGACTGAGTATGAGCAAATAATTTGCATGGTAAACAAAACAGCGAGTTCATAGTTTTTCCTAACATTAACCGCAACCGATTAATTTTTTCACCGTTTAATAAAACTTTGTGCAACCAGTCCTTTGATAGTTTTCTACCATCTCTGTAAGTATTACTCAGGTCAGGCTCATCTACTAGTTTATTCATCAGTTTTGCTACTGTAAAACACCTTCGCGTACCAGTCAAGTTTTCTGGCCATGTCCCTGGATCGTTTAAATCAAATAATACTGACTCACCCTCACTGCAGTTTACAGGGGTTTCACAGCTCACGAGTTCATCTGTAGTCCCCGGTACTGGAGGTTCTTCTGAAACAGGTGAACTTGCGACGGATTCACCAGCGGGTTCAGTGTTGCTCTCACCTGAAATAAAATGCAAACAAAATCAGACCTAAAACGTAATAAACCCTCATCTCTAAAAAAATAAGGATAGGCTCGTTTAATTGTATATAAAGGTCGTATTTAAGTACAGTATTATAAAGGTTAACGATTATATATGTGGCAGTACGATAGATACAAACACTACCAGGACAGGTAGAAGAAAAATTAAATAATTCGGTTAGTTAAGCGTTTATATCAAAATTTATTTGTAGCATGAAACATAAGTTTCAGTGTAATATTCGAATCAAATACATTTTAAAAAGGATAAGTGTATGAAATATCATCAATAGTAAATGTATCTTTAATGCAGTGAGTGGTTCTCAAACTTTTTTAAGTCGGGCGCATTTAAAATCCTACAAATAATTATAGGCGCACTATATTCAAATTTCAGAGAAATCTGTTATAATAATTAAGTCAAATATAACAAAAAAATAAAGCGATGAAAAAAGATAAAATGAAACACACCTTAAGTTTATTCATTCTTGTGTTTATGAGAAACACCAGCCTGGTGTGTCTTAGCGATTTATTCGATGTTTGGACATATATGTATTTATTTGCAAGGCGCACTCATTTACTCATCAATGCATTGAAGATTTGCTCTCTTTTTACACATAATTATTACTTTACATCACACAACCTGCATTCCCGTGTTTAGAGCCATTTGGCTCCTTTCCGGTTTGGATGGATGGAGGTGAATTTTATTTTTTAAGAAAGGGCAAAAACGAATATCAGGTACAATAACAAATAAAAATGTAGAAGATACATACACTGGACAGAACAACGTAGAAAACAATACAAAATAGAAAAAAAATACGTAGAGGGGAAAAAAGCTCATAAGTAGCTGGAAGTGTGTGTCAGTCTGGGTGGATGAGTGACAATGATTATCCTCTACAACGAGATTGTTCTCATCACATATGAAACGCATTAGGAGTCGAAGTCGGGTTCTTGATAAGTTGTTCGTGAGAATGTTTTTCAACCACTGTAATTTAAGTGACACTGTTGGAGTTTGGAAATGCCAGGAGAGGGTAAACCGACATTTTGTGGCATAGTGGATTGGATCTCCTTTTTCTCCGCACGAGCAGTTATCATGTGTTCGAAGATTGAAGCGATGAAGGTATGAAGGGAAAGGCCCGTGTCCTGAAACGAATATTTTATCTTCTCTATTCCATTCTACTGGCTTGTTTGAGACCCTAGGCACTATATCGTGTGTACTGCAGACAGTTTCTCCGTTATCCCAGTTGTCTTGCCAGATGCTTAGAACAGCTGACTTAATCTCAGATTTCAGGTAGGAAAGAGAAAGTATTGTAATCATCAAAAAATTTGAACTCGAGATTTTGACGAATCTCCACATTTTAGACATCCACGAGTCCGAAAAACACAATTTTGGAATTATGTCTGTCTGTCTGTGAACACAATAACTCGAAAACTATTAGAGCTACGGGCATGAAATTTGGTATGTCATCTTTACACATAATTTGTAGGTGTCTATCAAATTTTGGAAAAAATCCATATAAGGGAAGTCTGCCTGTCTGTCCGCGATCATGTGTACACAATAACTCAAAAACTTGAAGAGCTAGATGGATAAAATTTGGTACACAGTCTTATTATCATGAATGCAGGTCCGTATAAAATTTTGGGCCAAATCCGACGAAGGGTTGACTGTCTGTAGGTCTGAATAATAGCATACTTGTAAAAATTATATCTCATAAGCCCTTTTTCTTAGATAAATAAAACTTGGTATCACGGATGATAACATTAATTTTAGATCTGAGCCCAAATTTCGTTCCAATCGGTTAAATAGAAGGCGTTCAAATTTCATATTCAATTTTTTAAGTTTTGAAACGAATCCGTCATCTCCACGTGCATGCGTACTGGAAGCAATCTCTGTGCACGTGAAAGCTATGGAGCGAATTACGTCACTTTGTCCTTGAGCCGGCAAGAGTGAAATCGGTACGCATATCTTTGAATTTGATTCTTTACCTCAATATTTTGCAATCACTATAATCTACGATGAAAAGCCTTCTGATAGTCATTGGATTCTGGGTTACAATAGGTTCGAATTTTTTTATTCACGCGGGGGAAGGGAAGCAGTGCTTTTTTGGGGAAGTATACGAGAAAGTTTAGGGGAGAACGCTCCCCCTGGTTTTTAAACAAATTCAATAACCGGGTGGGAAAACACCAGTATCTTGGGAAACGAGGTAAATTAAAGAAATTAGGTCAGTATTCAGTAGGCTGTTTCTTTTTTTAAGAAAAAAAATGAATTAATGTTTCTAAAATTCTACTTTTTTAAATGTGGTTAACTAATAAATTGGCAACACTGTCTTAAATCATCTACTCCCAAGTAACCTTGTTACATCGGTTATGAGTACGGATTCATTTTCGTGTTGATCGTTGAAATGTAACACTTTTGGATCGATCAGTACCAACAAGATGGAATTACACCTACCACATGTTGGAATGGTTCGTGTAACGGTCACCATTTATACAGAGCTATCTGCTGCTGCTGGAGAGCAACTTTTTTTGGGTTGTCTGAGTGTGGGTTTTTTGAAAACTGTCTATTAAACCATTTTTTTAATCCTTCACACTCACGCTTTGGCGCCACCTAGGATATTGGCGCCACGGGCAGTTGCTCGGTTTGCCCATCCCTCGGGCCGCCTCTGAAAACAGATCAAAATATTTTGATATCCTAAAAGAAATATTAGGTAATATTGTTAAGGACGAGTTTTCTGTTTTGTTTATTTATATCAAATGCCTTACCTACGTAATTCCGGTGTAAGTCAATGAAATCTTTAAAGCGGAAGTCGAAAAGTAATGCAAATAAAAATCAAGGTATTAAATATAAGTAAACAAAACAGAAAACTCGTCCATTAGATAAACTTCCTTTCATTTATTTTATTTTATTATAAATGAGCACGAATAGTTTAATTTTTATCTGAAAAATTATCTACATTAAAAACAAATATTAATAAAAACGATAAGAACATTCTTAAAATTAAAAAAAATTAAAGAATAAATACATATTGTGTCAGAAGTATTATCAGGGAACTTACAGAACAAAACATTTGATAAAAATCCATTTATGTAAAATGAAAGCGTGGAACATCAGAATCAAATTCGCTAATCCAACTTGCGGGCGCTGCGATCGCTTAGCTTCTGTTATATCACTATAAACACAGGTAATTTTAAGAAATTTTTATATACAAAAGTATATGTACTAAAAATAATGCGGATTTTGATAACATTCTTTTCTAAATTGAAATACACAAAATCAGAGACTCGGAGTGAATTTCGTACATTTTATCTGAAATGAATCCAACATTTCACTAAACTTTTAATTTTTTATGCCGTGCTTTTATTTTGGCTGGAGAATTGGTAAATATTAATGTAAAAAAAAATAGTTTATGTGAGGATAACAGACAAGGAGTATACAGAGGATTCAATTTGGTGTTTGATAAACGATTGCAGCGCACTCTGGTAGCCTTCCTGAAACTAGCCATTCTTATTCTCGCCTTTTCGAACAGAAACCCAAGTTCGTCGTGTATTGTATCCGTCGTTCTACCCCAACGTTTTGAAGAAATGATTTTTTATAGCTATATATTTTATTTTTTAAAACTATTGTGACTTCATTTAATATACATTCTGCACCTTATGAAAAAAACAGATGATATATCTTCGAAAATCATGGACTTTATCCAGGACAGGTTCGTACCCAGAGGGTGGCGAGAGTTCAATTCAATTTTTCTAGACAATTATTTTCAAAGTATTAAAGACATGATTTTTTTAACGGTCTTTCTTTAAAATAACATGACAGCATCTTAAAAAATTTTTTGGACTAAACTTAGAAATTGCATGCCAGTACGGGCATTAACGTTTAAATTTTTTTATAGTTTTTCAACTAAATGCTACATTGAATTCAACATTTTGAATACCATTTGATATTAATAAAATTTGAATTAAGCTCGTATGTTCTCGACTCTTTTATTTTTTCTTTGAATACTTAAAATACGAGGAACAAAAAATACACGGTAGAAATGAAATGTTCAGACGTTTATTTTTTATTCACTTTAGTTCTTTACAATATGGTGGAAACTCCAGTGTGTCCACATAAAACGCAGATCTCGGTGCAAGTCCTAGGATCTTTTCGCTGTGAAATCCCATCCTGGCTGTCAATCTGGATCTTGATGGGCACACTTTTAGAATAGGATTCAATACAGCCTTCAAGAAGCTCCGGCATTCGGTGGCCAGGAATTCGCAGTCATCACGAATGGAATTTGTAAAGTAATCGATGGCGATGAAATGGTCACAGAGATTCTGGTCGAAAACCGTCTCAACTGCAAGTAAAAGTTATAAAATTATTTTAAAAGGGAGATAGTTTTCCATTCGAAGGTAAAGGACGTATTATACCAGAAGGAATTTCTTGCATTTTTAAAGTTATTTTTTAGAACATTTCTGTTCATGTATTGATGACTTTTAAGAAAAAAAAAGGGGGGGGAATTGGTAATCGTAAATTTATTTTGCTTTTTCAATTTATCTGTAGAGTAGATCACTTGTAAAAACTTCAAATAATATCTTATTTATTCCGAACCTGTGGCACAGTTTGGCTTAGGAAATCTATGAGTTAAAATAATTAGAATCCTTCGGAAAACCTTTTGATCAATTATATTCATATGCAGTTCTTCTGTTTGGTCTGTCTCAGCTGGTCATTAGCTAAGAAACACTGGCTTTCCTATAACGCCATTTGGTAACAAGAAAAAGACAAAAGTTGAATGAAATTCATACCCTAAAAACAAAATTAATGAATCAACCTCGTGGTGAAATGGATGTTAAATTGGAAAAAAATTTTACTGGAAAACTATTTTTTTATATATGTTACGGTAAATGTGGATAATCAGTTATGCATAATTTCCGCGGCTATTATACATAATGACAGATTATTATGTATAATTCCCGCGATGATTATATACAGAGTTATTCAAAATGATGTACGATATTTTAAGATACTAGAATAAAGTCAGTTATAAACAAACACTTATCAGAACAAATTTAAAGGAAAGGACAACTCAAATCTTTTTATTTTATGACATTATAAGTGTTCGATATGACTTCCGCGAGTCACGCGGACAACGTCCAGACGATAGTCCATTTCTTCCCACAGTCTCTTCAGCATGTCCGGTGTTACTAAGTTCAGAGCATTACCTATACGTGTTAGTAGGTCTTCAAGGTTGCGTGGCAGTGGTGACACATACACTTTGTCTTTCACAAAGCTCCACAAGAAAAAGTCACATCGTCCAGTGACCTGGGGGGCCAAGAAAACATCACTTTGCCGTTTGTTCCTGATATATTTCATGCCGAAGAAGTCAGGCATAAAATTTTGAAAAAGCAGAAGCTGTAGCATATGAGTAGGGCAGAGCATAAAAACAGACCAAGAATGCATAAAAGGTATTTATTATAAAGTCAATCGATCTCACCTCGAGATATCTCACCCCACAGGG
Source organism: Araneus ventricosus (assembly GCA_013235015.1). Lineage (NCBI taxonomy): Eukaryota > Metazoa > Arthropoda > Arachnida > Araneae > Araneidae > Araneus > Araneus ventricosus. The sequence continues at coordinate 53,168 of BGPR01007012.1, read as the reverse complement.
CATCTGGACACATAGTCCGTCAGTACAGATACAGAAAAAGAGTAAAGAGAGAATAATCCATCCTCACACAAAAGCCACACACATACAAGTGAGAAATTTGCATAAAAGAAACGCCAATCACAGAACTCTTCGAAATCTACGTGAGCTCCGTGGCGCACTAGAGCACTGAAAATTCGAACCCGATCTCAAAGAACCGAGAGATGGTATGCAGCAGGGTTGCATCAGTTCCGGTTCGGACAATCCAACGATTAGGAATCACATTTCTGAGGAATTCTCGCACTTCCAGCTTCCAGTGTGGAGGCGCACCATCCTTCTGAAAGACGAAATTATTCGAGTCTTCCTGTAATTGCGGGAAAAGCCAGATCTGTAACATATCAAGAAATGTGTTGCCATTCACTGTCTCGCCCATACAATTTGATCTCCAAAATTGCACAAAACACATTCCCTTTAGCCGAATCTCGTTCATGCTCCACGGTACAGTGAGGGTTTTCTGTCCCCCACATTCGCACATTGTGCAGGTTAACTTTCCAGCTGATATGGAACATTACCTCGTCACCGAATACGAGACTGGAAAAACCATTCTCATGCCCAAATTTGTCCTGCATGTTCATGCAAAACTCCATTCGTTGGTTCTCTTCTTTAGAAAATAAAGCTTGAATCATCTGCAGTTTGCAAGGTTTCATTTGCAATAGTTTTCTCAAAACACGCCACACTGTTGTTTACGGAAGTCCCAGTTCATAACTCGCTGCGTTAGTTGCTTTCTTTGGCCTGCGTAGTAACGTCGCTCTTGTCTTTTCCGTATGATCGCTACTACACGTGGCCTCGCTGTGCTTTCGCCTTTACAAAGACAGCCTGTTTCTACAAATTGGCGATACCACTTTCGAATGCTTTTGTCAGTTGGACTATCTTTTCTAAATCGCCTTGTCATTCTTTTGCTTCAACAGCGCAGGTGTCTGAAATCTACCGTATTTTACAAGAGCAACTCCTCACATTGTATTACGTATTCATCAAGTTCTACGGCAACATTTTACACACGAATGGTTAATGAGCCATGCATTTCGTTGACGGTGGCCACCGCGTTCCCAGGGTCTCATTCCCTGGGCAGTTTTGGATGTGGGATAGCCACTTTCAAGGATCTCACAACGACGAAAGTCCGACGACTCAATGTTGAACTTTTATGTTCTACAGTAGAGCATGTAACAAGCAGTTGAAATTGTGATTTCTGGAATTCTTTCGACTAATTGACTAGGCCAACTACTTGCATAGCGCCCTATTACAGTTGGTGGCGGGAATCGGAACTATCTTTTTCCGCAGAAATCGAAATCGCATATTCAGGGGTGGCGCCATTGGGGTGTCCGGGGGGCCAGGCCACTCTGTCGGGGATGCTGTGCCCTCCGTAGGGGTAAATTCTTGTATCCCGGTCACACAAAGGGCTATTCAACTAGTAGATAAATAAATATCTAGCGAAAATTTGAGAGGGTCAGCATCTACAGCTCTCCCCTTCAACAGCAGGTCGTTCCCCCTGTCGGTGAAACCCTGATCCCTCCGATTGGGCGCACTCTAACACCACTCCTACTCATAGAGAGAATAAGATGTAGATCACATTTCTTTACATTCGTTTGAACAGATTTTTACATTTGAGCTGCAAACTCCTCACGTTATTTTATGACCACCCTGTATGATATTGTTTATGAGCGTCTCAATTCCTCTAAACTCAAAAGCGAGAGATAAAATTCAGGATTTCGATCACGTGATCTTATACTCGTTTGGTAGAATAATGTGTCAAAAACATGCATCCAATCATGGAATTTTCGATACTGTCCAGCGAAGGATTGCGCAGTAATTGAACTCGAAGTTTCCACTAGATTCTATTCCGGATTATGAAAACGAAAGAATGATATTTTAAAGAAAATCTAGATCGGTGAATAGAAAAGAGGATGAAATTTATTGCAATTCTGTTTATAATTCTACGATTTTAGCTACTGTAAATAATTGTCTTTTCATGCTTTCTTATTCGCATAAATTTTTGAATTTTTTTTCTTGGAAACTTTAATCTTTCAAGCTTTTTGTATTTTCTTCTACGTGTACACTTCAACGCACATACGACTGTCATTTATAACCAAGGTTACATTATTTTAAACAGCTGGAAAAATTTACCTTGCTCTGGCAGAGTATGTTCAAACGTGCATTTCGGTTTAAATTACGTAAAACAAGGACAAATAAGAACGTTAGATAATCCTAATACATTTGCAATAAGCGGAAAAATGTTTCGGTCAACACACGTATGTCTTAATTGTTAATTTACTTATTTTAATTTGCATTCGCAATATTTTCTTACTTTTCAAAACATCTCCTTTAAATACTTTGTATTCGTTGCCAAATTTGCAGTGCTTTTGATCTATTCCTCCATTCACATAAAAGTCTACGTCGCCAATTGGTTGAAGTATACCAAGTCCAAGGCCTAAAAACGAATAGAATAGTTCCTTTTCAATGGTACCCAGATAGTAATTTTAGTTTGCAGCAAGCTTGTCACAAATTTGATATGACAAGAGTGCAAGCTTGCGGCAAGTTTGAAACAAGTTAACGTAAGTCACCATGGGACAGACTTGCAGCAAGCTTGCATTGCAAACTCTAGCAAAAACAGAGTACGAACACAACCTGGGATAGAACTCGCGATCAACGGTTCCGAAGCATACGCGCTAACCATTCGGCCAGTTAAACACTGTGAGGAGAAGATGGATTTCGCTAATACATCGTCCGATTCGATTCGTATACGATTTATTTTAAACTATTTTCTTGATTTCATTAATTGTTTTAGTTGAGAATATGATTTGAAGTCAAAGAGAAAGCGATTTTCGCTAATAACTACGTTTTGCTAGTAGAATAAATTATGAAATTAGAGTTCAAAAGTAATTACTTTAAAATGGGACTAAATGTATAAGTTATTATTTTTCAACAAACATTGACTGTCTTTAGGTTTAATTTTGCCTATAAACGTTAAAATTTCAACAGTAAGGAAAAAGCGATGTAGTTTTCTTTAAAGCGCGAATGTTATATTTAGTAAAAAGATGGAAAATGTTTCAAAATTTTTTTTATAAAAAAGTTAGTTTTTTTACAAATTATCATTGATTTATTGAATCAATAAAAAGTAGGACGGTCTAGGATATGCTATTAAAAATCGGATGTTTTTTTAAAACAGAGACAAAGATAATTATCTCTTTGTGCTATCTTTGCATCAAGCTTGTTTTGTAAGCTTGCAATGCAAGGAAGGTGGCGCTAGTTGTCACGGCGAACTTGCAGCAAACTTGCAATGCAAGGAAGGTGGCGCTAGTTGTCACGGCGAACTTGCTACAAGTTCGCTTCAAGTTTGACGCGTCAAATTTTGCCATGCGAGGTAATATCAAGTCAAAATCAAACTTGCTGCAAACTTACGTGCTATCTGGATAGTGTGATATGAAATTTTTAAAAGTTCTAAAGGAATTTCGAAAGTTCTAAAAAAGAAACAAAGACAATTCTTATTGGAACATACAGGGGGTCGTAAATTATTGAACCCATTTCAAAAATTAATTTAAAAAACCCTATAATGTAACAACTTTGTTTTTTTAAATGAGAGAGTAGCTTAATTTATTTTTATTTAGATAGGTAATGCGCCGTTACGGCGCACTAAATCTGCTGTAGTTGGAGATTTCCAATGCAAGTATCAAAATGGCTGCCGTGCAGCAGAAGGCTCGTCTGGTACGTCCCGGTTTCCACGAAAGCAAATCAATTGTAACAGTTCAAAGATGCTTTAGAGTATCGAAACTGTCAGTCTCGGAGTAAGAACTGCATCAAGCGTTGATACGAGCACTTGAAAGAAACAGGAAATGTGCATCATAGAAAATGTGCTGGACGACCATCTGTCTGTGACGAAGTTGTTGAACGAGTGATGGAGACTTTCAGACCTTAATTACTCATACCAACGCTTAATGGAGTTCTTGCTTCGAGACCGACAATTTCGATACTCTAACTGAAAGAAAACGTCTTTGGACTTTTGCAATTGCTTTGCTTTCGTGGAAGCAGAGACGTGTCAGACGTACATTTTGCTGCACGGCAGCCATTTTGTCACTTGCGTTGGGAATCTCCAACTACAGCAGATTTAGTGCGCCGTAACGGCGCATTACCTATCTAAATAAAAAAAATTAAGCTACTCTGTCATTTAAAAAAAACGAAGTTCTTACATAGGGTTTTTTAATTAATTTTTGAAATGGGTTCAATAATTTATGACTACCCCGTAAATAAGGGGTCTCTCATAATGCGTGCCTTGTGTGATTTTAATTAATGCCAGAATTTTATCCATTTGAAATATCCCACAGAAAAACTGTATGATGTATGTATCTGAATGATGTGAAAGAAAATTTCAGTGTATCCCACCTCCCCCCAAATCGTAATATATTTTTTGTAGAAATTCGTCGAAATCTAACTCATCGTGCTCTAAAAAATTAAGTAATGCCTGTCTACAGAATAAAGGCGCGGGAAGGTGAAAAGCTTTTCAGCTTTGGTAATGATGAAAATGATTCAGTCAAACGATTAAAAATAGAGAGCGCGCCGATAGCAAAAAAAATGAACAGGGCTGTCTTATCCAATGAAATAATTGGGTTGTCCATTCAGTTGGGATGTCTTATCCAATGGACTAATTGGGCTGTCTTATCCAATGAAATAATTGGGCTGTCCATTCAGTTGGGATGTCTTATCCAATGGACTAATTGGGCTGTAGCCCAGGGGCGCCATTGATCCTCAGGCGCCTCAATATTTACTTAAGGCAGCTAATAATTTTAATTCTGAAGCAAAACTTTGTTTATAATTTCAAATGTGTTAAAAGTAGAGATCTATGATTAGGGCTTGTTACTAGATAGCCGTCGATTTTGAAATGTTATATAAACATGTATTTCCTTTCGAAAAATAGTCATCCAAAGACAATCGGTGAGAAAATCCTAAATTATGCGTGTGCTAGAAGTTACCTACATCGCGGAAATTGGCTTGCATTATCCCATTTTCAAAAGGCGCTGATTTGCAAAATTATAAGGTGTTAATCAAAAACAACAACAGCCTTTTTTTCGTGCTCCTCAATCATTTTATGAGAAAGATATTTTCGCTAGATCTTAGACTCTGAAATTCCTAGATAGGGTTCTGATGGGGCATGAAATTGCCTTATTCTAGGGCACTCACATTTGTTAAGAAGGCCCTGGAAATCAAATTGCCACAACTAGGGAAAGCACGGGGACTGAAAGAGTTGTGTTGAAAAGAGAGAAGATGTTCGAATGAATGGTCGGCTTTTGTTTGTTTGTTTATTTATTTGTTTAAGAGCGTAAGATGTATTCAGAATAAGACTATTTAGAGGTTTTTTCAAAAGAGAGAAGAAGAAGATGTTCGAGTGAATGGTCGGCTTTTGTTTGTTTTTTAATTTATTTGTTTAAGAGCGTAAGATGCATTCAGAATAAGACTATTTAGAGGTTTTTTCATATAAATTATTAAATAAATAGCAATTGGCATTATGGAATATAATTGTAGTGTTATACAGAGATTTTCAATAGACACTCCAAATATTGTTGTGTTATCATGCAGCAATAAATCCAGCACACATGAAGATATGTAGTTCTTTCGTTAGTTTTGATTAGAAGAGTCTTGGGTAATTTTTTTGCCATAATTTTTTGATTCCTCGAGCAATATTTCGAATTCAAAAGAAACTAAATAACTCATTGTTTGTTACATTAAGTCCCAAAAGTGCTTTGGAACTCGCAAGCTCAGCAATTTTTACGATTATTAAAGCATCAGCAAGTAAACTGTCGTGTATAATTAACAACCGTTATTATAGTTTATGTAATACATACATTGTTCTAGTTCCATAAGGCTTGCATACCTTCTTTTTACTATCTTTTAAAAACTTTAGTACTCTTCTCAAAATATGATTCAATTAGTGGAATGGTTGTTTCTTTTCTGTTATTCGATTCCGAGTGCTTTAAAAAAATTTTTTCTTTTAATCTCATTTGTTACTGATAACAGAGGTGAAAGTGTATCGACTGAACTGGTCTCAACACTTCGTGATGCACGAATTTCTTCCTTTCGCACCATTCGCACGGTGTCAACTTTTTTGCTGTCTATCCAGACTTTTCCATCCTTTATGAACCATCCGTTGTTTTCAAAGATTTCTGTTATGTTTGATCCATTTTTCATTACCCGTGATAAGAAATGTCAAAAATTGACCCATTTCATTGTGTTTTTCCAGCTAGAAATTGCATCGATGGAGATTTCTACTGTTGAATCATTTGTGATCCACACACCTTCTTCTTCACGTTTAAATTTCTTTTTGTATCTAGCTAAAATAAAATGATTTAAAGAAATTTTGTGGTCTGTGTTTAGTTCTTTATACCCAGTCTTGGTCTATTTTCCGAATTTGATAGTGGTACAAAAAATGTCCGGTGGGTGTGCGTGAATGCAGTCCAATAAGCAAGATATAAAAAATAAAGCTCTTTACTTCACGAATATTCTGGGAAATCAAACGTAGCACAGGTAACAAATCAGCACTTGTATAGATAGATCTTCAACAGAAATCACCAATAAATTTCAACACAGCACTCTCAATAGCGCTCAAAGATTTCTTAATAGCTCACCAGCTTGCTTGCTGATCAAACTCCAACTGACTCTCTTGGTTTGAGAGCTTGCTTTTATATCTTTTCAACAGGAAGTGACGTCAATATATAGGAAGAGATGTAATCTCTAGAAGGTTCATGGCATTTCTGGCTCACAGTATAGATAGGTACGCAGTTCAGGATTTTTCTAGAAGATTCCTTTCGTTGTCAAAGCAACCAACTTTGTCGCCAAGATTAGCATGTCAGGGAAACAACGTTGCAGTTTTGTAACAATAGACTTATAGCCTGCAGAGGAGTGCAATTTTGACTGCGAAGTTTCCATACTGAAAAGATTTGAACCAGACTAGTGTTATTCCTAATAAAACCGAAACATTTCCACAAATATCAGAACTATTTTTTAACGGCCTGTGTCGCATTTTTTCGTTTTTTGTGATAAAATTTTTAAATATATGGAATTTCAGCCTTATTACCTTCTTTTCATTAATTTTCAAGACTATATTTTTAACTGAATCAAGTTATTTCTAAAATTATTCTATGAGTGCGTAGATTTCAAATTATATTTGGTTTTACCCGTTACAACACTTTTTGCATAGATATACACCTCAAATATACATAGATCAAAATGTGAAGAAATTTTATCATCAACTCAAATGCGAGTTCACCTTTCGGTTTGGTTTCAACGGCAAAATTGAACATATCTGGGAATAAAGAATTTCAATCACGATTTTTTCATCATCCAAGTTTATTGAAGTGCCAAGATTGTCTGTGAAAGTTCTCATGACATAGCGTTTTTATTACAGTAAGTGAGAAAATGACATTCATTAAGAAATTCAGAGCATTTACTTATTTTGAAACGAAGTGCATGAAGGAGATTATTTTTTACCAGTTTGTATGAAGCTGGTGTGCATAACATCCACGTAGTCTGCATCCGTGCTCTTCAGAAGAATGTCGTCCCTCAACAACCGGATAATGGTGATGCCTCCGGGGTCTAGGCCTATTGAAATGATGCAGAAAATATCTTATAACATTAACTAATATTTATGATGCGAAATATTCAGCTAAATATTCAGAACTAATGCAGCAGAGTTATTCAAAACAGATTTAATGCATTCTCTATAAATTTGTTCAGCGTAAAAACTTACCAGTTACCCTATTAAGATTAGGGACCCGTCTTGCTGCATGACCACAAACATGGGCACCCAGACTATGACCAATACAATGGAACTTCAGTGGATCTGTTCCTGTGTGGTTCTAAAAAATCAACAAAATTCGTTTCAATAGCACAAGAAATTACAGAGAGCTGTGTTATTTGTTCAATGAAATCCCAGCTTATTTCAGCTTTGGTATGTTTATCAGAAAGGAGGACTATTTTAGAAAAAGAGTGACCGAAATTCTCCCTAATACATGCATACAATTTGATGGCATTGATTAACGAAGTGATATCGCATCATCGTCAAAATGGGATTTAATCATAATACAGTGACTTCAAATTTAAAATAAACAGCAGATAAACGTCGCACACCAGTGATATTTCCATGTGATGCAAGATACTGCCATCAGTTCCCAAATAATGTTGATTTAGATTCAGACTCTGATTTAAGAATAGGTTAGGTTTAATTATATATATATAAACAATACCCGTATGGGGATTACAATATTATTAATTTTAAGCCTTAAGTAAATGCATTTAAGAAAACGGGCTAAAATCAGTGACTCACCTCTTCCCGAATTGATATTAGTGATTTATTAGTGGTTTTCTTTCATTTGAAAACCTCTTAAAGGCGTTATATCAAGAATGATCAGAATATAGGAATGGAGTTTTGATGATTAATTAACAGATACAAGAGCGAGTACAGCATCTCTCCTTCTGTAAAGCATACCGAATACACCGAATACAGGACTGAGAAGTAACAACAACAAAAAAAAATGGGTTCTAGTCCATTCACTGCGCCAATCCGTTGTTGCTCGCTTGAATCTCCAAATAGTTAAGATGTTTTTTGGTCTTTTATAGAACTGCGCAATATTTTTGTGCCGTTCAGGACTGTAATTTTGCTATGATTTTGTTTTGTAACCGTTCGGCGGCTTTCTTAAATATTTTTAGATTATTTCGTTTTGCGCAGAATAAAATAATTAATTGCTTCTCTTATCGTTATTTAAAAATCAAGCAAAACATTGAATTTTTTATTAAAAATCTTGAAAGAAATATTTATTTTCAAAAACTACTATTGATGAAATGAATTTTTACTTCTAATTTTGAGTATTTAAGCCTATATTTGTTTTTAAGCTCTGTAAGTTTTTTTTTGTGCATGCTTTTCTAAAAATTTTCTCCGAACCTAGTCGGATACCTTAAACCAACATAATTAGGAATGATTCCTCGAAACACACCCTCTAATTAATTGAGCAACTTTCATATCTTATTCTCAACTATATCTGCTACTCCTCATAAAATACAGCAGCTTTAATATCCACAGTTCAGACGGCTAATTTAGCTTTTAATATTTATGTTTCACCCTCAAACTATTCAAATGCATTCAGCCTGAGTAGAAGCGCATGTTTGCTCTGCTACGCAATAAAAGATGTGCTATGAGTCAACTCTATCTTTACTGTCGTCCTAACAAATAGAATATGGGAATTTCATTGTCGCTACAATGGGACGAAACATTAGATTGTCTCATGGGACGAAATCAGGGGAATAACCTGATTGTGGAAGGAGCGGAATGTGATGCACTCACAGGAAATTTGAAACGAGGAGGGACATGTGAGCAACCACGACTACCTTCCGCGAGACAGCAGTAGGGATACATAATCCACCGTTTTTTGAATAACAAATATTTTTTCTATTATAAATTCTAAATATCTGTTCCAAATAACTGTTTATTTAATCCCACTTAAAATTAAATAAAAATTGTTATTTCTTTTTATTATACTTTCTGCAAAAATTTGAGCTTTTAGTTCTATATACTGTCAACATATGGCGACTGCAGCGAAAATTACTTTTAAAAGAAATTTTACTATTAATTAAGTTAACAACAAATATTGCAATAAAGGATTGAAATTAGCATCTGTTACAGTTCGCAGTTCGGAAGCCCCTTTCCAATGAATCACAAATACGATCATTTTTCACTCCGATTGCAGTTAACGAGCTTTTCCTGTGAGTATTTGCTTTCGAACGATTATAGCGATTCTCGAAGAGGAAAATGAATAAGCGCTGCCCGTGAGACTTAAGAGGAAGGGGTTTATTGCCTTGAGGCGGATGGTTTGTTATTACTGTAGGGGAGGGGCTTTGTCGTATGTGGTGCATTGAGGTGAAGCATAGTCCCCTAAGCATCAACCGGATTGGACAGATCAAACCAATAACTGCGATCGATCGTTATTCAAGAGCTTTAATCGAAAAAAGTAACGTTAAGTTGATGAGAGTTGTAATCATTCTAAAACGCATATCACAAAAAGAGAGGCGATTCGCAAAAAGACCTTTGAAAGTGAGATTGGATGAACAGTGTGAACGCGATACGAAGGGAAGGGGTAGTCCATATATTTTTAATTTAACGTTCTGGTGAAGAGCAGCTTTTCCGGGCGCTATCTGTTTACAGTATATAAATCTAAAAACTAAAACTTCGCAAAAGTATATTAAAAGAAATGAAATTTTAAAAAATTTAAACACTTTACGAATATTTATTTACCAATGGTTGAATCACACCTTTTTGACAGTAGAATTCATCATTAGTATTCGTGATTTTTTGATATTGCGTAGAAAATAACAGGTCGTCAAATATTCGTCATCCCGAGACGGTAAGCTTTGAATACCCGTAATGATGAGCTACGCGCATACACTGTACTTATTTGAACAAGATAAATTATGTTTGACCAGTCGGTCGCATGATATCTTTCGCTTGTTCTGCGGGAAATAGTATAATTTATTTAAAATTAAGTTATTTTTTAAAAAAGTTTCGGAACTTTTTAACCGTAGAGAGGATGCTTAGAGTAATGCTTAAAAGATAACGTTTGGTGATTAAAAGTCATCAAACATGATTAATGATAAAAGAATAAAAGACTGCTGATTCTGTAATAAAAACTGAAAAATCTTTGATTTCAGAAGTAATTGTGCTGAACATAATAATCATTCTGTAAATGACGTTATAAAAGGGTTATATGGTAATAAAATGTGATTGACGGCCCTTATTTGAAGAAAGTGATTAGTAAAGAAGTACTCACGATTACGAAGTGCACCATTTCTGAGACTCGTTTTCCGACTTTTGGCACATTGTCAATAGCTTTCAATAATGGGAAGTTATTGTACAAGGTCCAATTTACGATAATGACGTTGAAATCATCATAATCCAGTAAAGCATCTTTTAGTTCCTATACATAAGATGAAAGTTTAATTAAGAAATAAATTATTAATTCTACAATAACTTATAATGTTCTTCAAGAATTAAAACATTTTTTGTAGAATGACGAAATTATAATCTTTAATTTACTTCATATTTTGCACTTCCTCTGCTAATAAAATAATTGGAGTGTTCTCTCCCCTTTCATGCATACCTCAAACCGACTTTGTCAAGTTTAAATGAAATTAAATGTTAGCTTAAAAGATAATTCATTAGAAGAATGACCAGAATATTTTTTTTATTCCATTAACTAAGAAACCATAGAGAGCACTTTTTATACAAGCACAAGTTACCCGACACCTCTATAATGGTCTCTTTCGAAGATGTTTGGCGCCCAATAGCGTGTCCCTGGCTCTCGTCCTATTATAGCCCTTCGGAATCTTTCTGGATGTTAAATCGAGACTCATCCGTAAAGAGTACGTAGCCCACTGCTCTGGTGTCCAACTGCAATGTTCACGGGCCCAATGCAACCGCTCTCTGACGTGCGCTGGGGACAAAGGCACACAAACAACAGGTCGTCTTGCGAACAGTCCTCCTTCACGCAGTCTGCGTGACACAGTTTGGCGGGATATAGGCCTTCCTGCTGCAGCAGAGAGCGCTGTTAGTGTCCTCCGGCGTCTGGCACATTGCAACAGGTAGCGATCGTCTGCCGTTGTGGCGATTCTCCGGCGTCCAGACCCATGTCTTCTTCTGGCGTTTTGATCCCTTTGGTAATGATTCCACAGCCTATGGATGACACTACGATGCACGTTTAGCTCTCTGGCAACAGCAGATTGTCTTGCACTAGTTTGCAACATACCGACAGCCCTCCAACGCATCTCACCGTGCAAATGGTTTCTTCTACTCATGCTTTCCAGCTTGGCTATCTCGGATTCCTCGGAACTATCGCTGCTTGCGAACTGAAGCATAGGTCCGGCAACCCCTTTTTAAGGCGTTGCGGTGTGACCTCGGGATTGCGTTTTGTGCTAATTTTGGTTGCCTGTTTGCATTCGGCGATGCAACTTCTACCTCATATATAAATTGTGTGTTTCAATTCACCGTTTTGCATGTGCACAGCGTCTTTTCGTGTTTGTTGCTTATTTTTTGAGCAGGAGTGTACTAATTTTAAATTTAAGACTTTATAATCTTTGAACCACATTAAATTTTTAATTCAAAACCACACCACTTATGAAATAACATAACATTAACATTACAAAAATGCTCCATCGAATTTCTTGAAATATTTTCTTTTCTGTAATACCCAATAGAACTTCTTCGTTCGCGCTTTTGTCCATGAATGGACTTGAAGGGTCATTGAAGTGTCTTATCAAACCTGTTTCAATGCTGATAAGTGCAAGGACAAGAGACAATAAGGTCCACAGAAGACAAAAAAATGCGTCCTTCAATTTATTTAATGTAACGTCTGTATATTGATAAGAATATAATTTTATACCCGGGAACACGCTGGGTTGAAACACACTGCTTCTGAATCGAGTTTCGCTCAATTGCCTGCGTGTAACAAGTAAGCGTTCCATTCAGATACTTCACCAGACCGAATAGGAGAAATGATAGCACTTGGCAGCAACGGGAAGGGAAGGAACGGCAAGCATCCATTTAAATAATGCCCGTATACTCCATGGATTAAAAAATGAGTTTTTAGCATCCTGAAATACCTGATCGCTTTCTGCTTTGCGACTGACTGCCTCGTCTGTAAAATTTATCTGATGCCCAGTTCTCTGCTGTATTTTCTCTCATCCATTGACATGATCAGAATCATATATTCAGCAAGGGCAAAATAATGCATTGCATTTGTTTACAGGGCCAATAGATCTAAATAAGTTTTCAGAAAAAAAACAAGTTACGTCAATTCCTTTAAACACGTGCTTTGGGATCTGTGAACTATTTCCTGGTTTTAATATTTAACAACCGTGCCATAGACGACTTCAAGAGAAAGTTCTTTTCACTAAAGTAAACCACCAAGTACTTTGTATGCTGTTGTCAATCGCATGGAATGTAATTGGCCATAATCACAAATAGCCAAAATTTCAATATCTTTGCCGATTTTATGGCAGGAACCATAAAACCTGGAAGATACCATTGGTCCTTACCGAGTGCTTTTTCAACAAAATTGGGATTATGTACGGAATTTCCGTGATTTCTCATAAATCAGACTTCCAAGTATCATCTGGTGAGAAGAAAGAGTAAATTGCCAAGCAAGAAGTTTAGGAGAGAGAAAGATGTTCTAATAGATGAACTGTTTCTTTAACGGTAAGTTATTTTTTTCTTTTATTATTTTCAGAATTATCGCCATTTGTTCTTAAGTAGCAAATAATATTGCAATTTTGGAGCTTAGTTTTGAATTGCGTCACAATAAGCAAAGAAAACAAATGAAGTTGATATATTTTTAGACTTGAATAACTTTTTGTCATGCATATACATCGATCTGTTGCAATTCACCGACAGGAAGATTATTTTAAGGGTTGGGAAACAAAAATTGCACATTGAAGTAATTTCACATATTTTGGAGGAACACAGTCAGGAACGTGCCGCCGGAAATTCTGGACCGATTTTGACGAAATAAATTTTATTACTCTTAAGAAGATCAGTACGTAACAGCTAATTATATAATAAACAGATAGAGAAAAATTAAAAAAAAATATTAAGAAACTGTCGATTTTCCTCAGTTTTTAAGATTTTCAATACCGTTGCGGGAACGGAAAATATCAATCAATTTCGATACTTCGTTTAATTTCTCACGAATTCGCAACTTTTCCACGGTATAACGACATGAAAAAAAATTGGAATTTTTTCGGCCTACCCTAGTGGATACCCTGTATAGCAGGCTAGTGATACTAAATAGTAAAGATACTACAATAATTGGAATGTCACAGTATTTCCAAGGAATGAAAATGAATTAACAAAAACAAAGGAATCAGAAACTTCTTGATAGTTTTTACATAAATATCCTTCCTTAAACTGCAATTCGGGCTTCAAAGAAAATTCATAAAATTCATTCTTTCTGGCAAATTAATATATCTTTATTTCAATAATTATTCTTAAAATTCTAGCTATCATATCAGTCGACCTATAACTTCCCGGAAATCAAACCTACAGAATAACAGGAATAAAAAATTTAAGATAGCGACGATAACGTCTAAGATTAAATAACCGTATATAATAACGATAACTAAGATTAGATACATTCAAAATAAGAAAGAATAATGTTATCGAATTGTGTTATTGAGTACGAAGAAAATAAGAAGACAATAACGTGATAAGCGAATCCTCCCCTCCAGATATTTCTGCATTAAACTGATTGCTTTTCTGATAGGAAAAACAACAAGCCACATAAATTTGTTTACTTGATCTATGGACGAGTTTTCTGTTTTATTCATTTGGGGTAATGCAGAACTTCCGCTATACCGACCGACTTCCGGTGCAATGCTTCGTCAATGGAAATCTTCAAAATTTCAAAACTCTGTCTAAAGATGGTAATTAATGTTTAAAGTAGAGTTTTTTAATGTTATGGCTTAAGGATACTTTGAAAATGTTAAAGTTGATGTTCCAGTTGCTGTAACTCTCACTCTTTACTTAAAATAAGAGCCTCATTTTGTGGAAAGGCTGCCATACTTGTTCATTATCGCTCTTTCTGGCGACTTCTAGGGATTAGTGTTCCTTAAACATCGATAGACCATCGATACTATCGGAGCCAAGTCGATAGTATCGAGTTTTCGAAACAATCGATAATATCGACTTTCTCAAAAACTATCGATAGTTTCCTCTCGGGCAATACTATTGATAGGCGCATTTTCATTCGATAGTTTCAAAACTATTGACTGGAACTATCGATAGTTTTAAAGCTATCGACTGAAACTATTGACTGTCCATAGTATTGGTTCTATCTAGAGGCGGGTCGTGTATTGTGTCAGTGGGGGAGTTGTATTATATAATACCTATCACTGATGCATTTTTGTATAATTTAAATATTGGTTTTCTGGTCAATTTTGGATATTTTAATAAATTTATTTTTGTCTTGATGTAAGCAAGTTTTTATATATATGGTACTGAATTTTAATTTATCTTGCAGTTTTAGTCGTTAGTTTTGAATTGATTGTCGATTGTTTTTTTCTCAAGCACTTTGATTACTGATGCATTTTTGCATTATTCAAATTTTACCTTTAATTACTCATGTATTTACCGTAGATTGTTTTCAAACTATCGATAGTTTTTGTTCAAGTAATTAATAGATCGAGGAATTGATCTTGGATTACTGAGAAATGTTTGTACTTCGTATCTGTATATATGTATGGAAGTAACGTATGTAGTACATAGGTATTTAAAGGACTAAGTACATACGCATGTAATGTTTTAAGTATGTATGAGCATTTTAGGTACTATAAGTATACATATAACGCACAACGTCGTTAAGTATATATGTTAAGAACTAAGTTTGTAAGTAAAAATTTACGGATATACGTACGTATATATGTACATTCGTATGTGTGTAACGTCCGTCGGTCTGTATGTATGTAATGTACGTATACATGTATGTAACGTACATTCTATGCAAGGAACGCGCATACATTTGAACGCACGTATGTATGCATGAATCATGATTACGTATGTAACGTACGTGCGTTTGCAACATACATATGTATGCCACATGCGTACGTTCATAGTGCATTATAAACTTAGCACGTTACATGCTTACGTACGTATGTTACATACCTATGCAAGTATGTTATTTAGATACGTACGTACGTTACATACATGCGTACGTACGTTACATACATATACACATTTCATACGTAAGTAAGTTGCATACACAAGTACTTACTTACGTACAAACGTACGTACGTTAATGAACGTTACATACGTGCATATGAAACAATCCTACGTAATTAACGTTCGCGTTCATGTTTGTACTGTACGAAGGTATTTATATAACGCACATACATATATAATGTACGAAAGTATACAGGTTGCGTATGTACGTATGTATGCCACATACGTACGTTCATAGTACATTTACATACTCAGATTTTTACATACGTAATCATGTTTCATATATACTTAAGTTACATACGTGCTCACGTTTCACATATACTTACATTACATACGTACGGATGTTTCATATATACATTTGACGTACGTTACATACGAACGCATATTTCATATTTACGTATGAACGTACGTCATATACGTACGCATGCTTCGTATATACGTATAACGTAAATTGCTTATGTACGTTTCAGACATACGTTACATACGTAGTCACGTTTCATACATACTTACGTTAAATACGTACTCGCGTTTCATATATACGTGTGACGAACGTTACATACGAACGCATATTTCATATTTACGTATGAAAGTACGTCACATACGTACGCATGTTTCATATATACGTATGACGTAAGTTACATATGTACGTTTCAGACGTACGTTACATACGTAGTCACGTTTCATATATATTTACGTTACATACGTACTCGCGTTTCATGTATACTTACGTTACATACGTACTCATGTCTCATTTATACGTACTATCGATAGTTTAGAAACTATCGACTGAAAGAGCACCTATCGACAGTATCGCCGGAAATAAAACTATCGATAGTTTCAGTCGATAGTTGGGAAAACTATCGACTGCACTATCGATAGCTGAACTATCGATGTTTAAGGAACGCGATTTAGATAATCACTGAAAGTTAAATTTTTAACCAAACGATCCTTTTGGAATTTAGCCGTTTTAAGAGCAGTTTTTTTCTTTTTTAGCCGCTTTAAGTTATTATTTCGCCGAATTAAATGAACTCAAATAACACAGAATTCAACGCTTTGCGTACTAAGGAAAAAATTGGTTAAACCTTGGCGCTTGATCTAAATGGATTTGGCGAAAGCTTAAATCGGAGGGTTACCTGAAAACGGTCAATGAATCAAAATAAAACACAAAACTCGTCCATATAAATTAAAGCGGTAATTCATAAATCTTTTGTACGCTGTAGAAATCCAAACCACAGAATGTATATATTTTTCAAATTTTGCTCAGAAATACTATAAGGAGGATCCTACTGAAAGTTTCGGAACAATTTATGAATAGTTTATTTTTTATTAATTAAATTTTTAAATTTTAACTATTTGCCTCCGATTTGCTATTTCCAATGCTTACTTAAAATTTGAATCATTCTTAAAAAAATTAGCTTCTGTCAGTTTTTTAAAAATCGTTTGGTACAGCCAGTAATTCTTTGAGAAACTACGAGCTTTAAAAATTGATAAATCATTTTCTCATTGTAATCAAAATAAAGTTGCAAATGATTAGAGGATTTTCTTAATATAATATATATTTTTTCATATAATATTTATAGTTTTTTATAATATTTTAGAAAAGATCAGCTAATATTACATTAATGTTAAATAAAAGGCGGTTGGAGTCCATTCAGTTGATTCATCATCGAAAAAAACCTTTCCAATAAGTCTTTACAGAAACATGAATGTATCATTTAAACCAATCTCTAAATTCATGATTAAAAAGAAAACGGTGTAAAATGAGAATATTGGAGTTCTATTAGCAGTTTCATCTTTGAAAAGAACCATTTTGTTCAGTCGTCAGAGAAGAATTTTTACAAACATACGCCATGGAGACGGAAAGAGGAATAATATACCTGGGCGAATCCTCACCGTATGAAAAGAAAAGAAAAATACTGGAGTTACCAAGATTTGTCGTAGCTGCTTTCAGGCTTATTTCTTAGAAGTGAAACTAAATTGGAGAGACTGAATCGACAATAACTCAAGAGTAAAATGTCTTGGTTTAACGTAGTGTTTCCCAACCTGTTTTGTGCCACATCTAAGCCTTTCTAAAATTTTTATGCCCCCTATGTAACATATACAAAATTGTTAATAATCAAAAATTTAATTGTTCACTTAAGAAACTTAAATGATAGGTTTTAGGTTGTTGTTGAGTTTTATGCCAGAAGAGCCAGTATTGGCTATGCTCCGCCAAGAGTATGGTATAAAAGAAAAAGATAGGTGTTAGAAAGAAATCCCCAAGATGTTGTTGAGAAACACAATAAGTTAATTTTCAAAACATATAATGGAGAACTGAAATTTAAGTATGAAGTAATTTTAATGAACGATTTTTCTATATTATTTTAATTATAAGTAATTATTTATTATTTAAATTTAGTGCGAGTCTTGCGATTGATGCTTGCTGCACAGAAATTTTATGTTAGGTTCCAATTTAGTTAGCTTCAGTTTAAGTCTCCTTGCTGTGTGATATCCAGTCGATTACTTTTTTTCAGCATGAAATCATGTATGGGACTATATCCACATTCAGCTAAATATGAAGGTGGAAACGGTAACAGTACTGTTCTTGCACATTTGATTGAATTTGGATATTTTATTTCTGTTTTCCTCACAAAGCCATGCCATCGCTCCTTTTATATTAAATAAAGATTTAACTGACTTATCTTTCTGCATTTATGTGAGTTCTTCTTGATACTGCATTGTCACCATTAACAATCAAATTGACCCCCCCCCCCCGCGGGGCGTAGGCCCACGTTGGAAAACACTAGTTTAACGGATATATAAAACCAACAGCTCATAGAATTCATTTCTTCCTGAAGTTCATTCATAGGCTGAAGCTACCATTGCTATAGGACGGATGGGATAATAGATTAATCTGTCTGTGGACTACAAAAGCCTGTAGAATGTATATTCAAGGTCTACAGGAAGGTCGTTTACAAACTTTAAGGGGAGATGAGGCTTACAGTAACAAATCATTTTTGCAACAGAACATGTGGTAGGAAACGTAAAGGGGTGCCGCTACAGAGAGCTGTTTGTTAGTGAATTAAGAACATGACATGAACCACATGAACTCTACAGCACAGATTGATTGGAATATAAATTTACAATAATACAACAACCCAGCTGCATGAACAACAACATTACAAGTTGTAGCGGATTGAAAGATACAATAATAGCAAGCAGGATGTAGTATCAACAACAAATCTTTGAAATACTTAAAGTGTTCAAAGGACTTGCGGTCTTAGTCTACACACGTTTCGCATGTTTTCATTCATGCAACTGGGTTAATGTGCTATTGTAAATTTGTATTCCATTCAACCTGTGTTATGCATTTCATCTGGAAATCCCCTTTGCATTTCCGCCTCATGTTCTTTTGCGAAAATGACTTGTTTCTGTATGCCTCACCTACCCTTAAAGTTTTCAAGTAACATTAAAGACACTCCTGAACATCATGTCTGTCAAATATGCAATCACCCAACACTATTCGGATAAGTTGCGAGATGTCCCTGAATAATCATAACAATACCGAATTTTGTCCTTTGGTGCCGGGGTATACACATTTTTATTCATCAGTAAAAGGTCTGTAATAAAAAAAAGATTAAACAGGTGCAAGATTTTAAAAAGTTACCTTCTGAAGGATTCTCTATTCTAAACTTTAACTATGTAGATCATTTCCCCCCTAATAAGACCAGTGTGGGTGAATTAGAAAAAATAGTTCATTAAATAGCAACGCTTATTAATTATACTTCTTTATCTCTTCGTGTCCTTTTTTAAATTTCTTTAATAATTAAATATTTAATTGAATCTGAATGTTTTAATTATTAATTTTTGGATTTTGTTCAATATCCCTGAAGCTAAATTCAGAGCTATCGGATGCTAGAGCGCTCCGTTTGCTGTAGAAATAATATTTTTCCGCTACCCTGAATTGCAATTGAAAAAATATGGTAATTTACTTCAACATAAAATCGATATAAACCATTAAATTTATTGTATAAAGCTAAACAAAAAATAACACAAAGATAACACAAGAGTAAGAAAATGAGATATAGACTTAAACATTACTGAATAGTTTAATTTAGGCTTCTCGTAATTTTATAGTACTTAAATGAGGGAGAGATGATGGCGTAAGTGAAAGGTGGTGAAGGAGTGAAATGTTATTGTTTGAAAGAAGATACTTTTATCTCTCTCTTGGCACCACTCAGTCTTGCTTCAGACTTACTGGACAAGAAAACTATGTATTGATGTTTTCTATACCGTTTGTCAGTTGTTCCTTTGGAATATCGCCAGATTGTGACTGCGGAACTGATGAAGGGAACGTCAGATATTACATATATGGATGTGCCAAGAACAGACTTTTACGGGGAAAACCCTTTCCAAACAGTTACAGAACTGTGGGAATTTTGTATTTGGTACAGCATAAAAATACAGTTTGGAAAATTAGAGACCAAGAACATTGTTCTAAATATCTTGGAAATTCTACTGCATATTAGCACTTAGCTGCATATTAATTTGATATTTTGACAGTGTATACATTGCTAAATACGTGACATCTGAATCTTATATATGTTACCTTTATTATTTCAATTGACATCATGTTTTATATTATTATTATCTTATTTATTATTTACCTATATTATATCATTTATATTATAGTTATTTATATTTTTATTATTTGTATCTTATACTCTTATTGTTATTTTTTTATCTTATGTTATTATTTTTATTTTTTTTATTCTTTAAACCTTACTTTTACTTATATGCTTCAAGCATACTGTATATTCTTAGAATTATTATGTTTTCTATATTCTGTCATATTCTTAGATTTCATACTTTCTAAATTCGCATTTATTGTATTTAAATTGATTTATATTTTCTCGATGCTGTTGGAAACTGTAAAAGTCTCTGCCCTATCGCCTTGATTTGTCTCGTCTTGACGGGCTTTCGTTCGACTTTTTGTAAATTGCCCGCATATTCGCTGTGGAATGGTTGAGTTTCTTCAACATTACCGTGTGTCATTCTTTCTGTTGTGCATCGTGTAAATAATTTTTTTGCCAATTTTTTCCCCATCACTGGACCTTGGTGTTTTCAAAGAAGAGAAATCCAGAATATGTGTGAGATGTGTAAGCCATGTAAGACATATTGGCTTACAAATTCAGATTTGGTCATTAGTGAAGAATACATCTCTTCATCCGAACAGTAAGGCTTTTTCTGACCCACGTGTTTTCTTCAAATTGCGCGTTCAGTGCGATCTGGAGATCCTGTACGTCATCTGGATGCTTTTCTTCGGAATCTTTTTTCGTTAACCGAATTTATCATGATCCGTGACTCCAGCTATGACTGCATACATGCCAAATCATGAAATGGAAGAAATCATGCATTTTTTGTTTCCAGATATTTAAAGGCTTCTTATTCACTTATGTAATATAACTAATTATTATATAAAATAAGTTTAACTCATTTTATAAGATTGTGTCAGATTATATCGACACTTTATTAGGGATTGTGAGTGGGACTTTTGGACTTTGTTATTCATGACCCCAAGACCTTATTGCTGGAAAGGAAGAGGATGACAGTTTAACACGCATCAAAGAAAGGAAATTTTACCTGAACCATGTATATTCTTTAAGTATTAAAGTGTGTTTAAATTATTAATGTTTGATAAAAAAAAGTTTAAGCGATTCGTCTTTTAATGAATTTTTCAGCATTACTTGTTAATTTAAATGAGACTAAAACAGTATCAGGTCGGAACAATGGTTGATAAGATGGGGACTTTAGATTACAGTTATGTAAAGGTGAAATTTCAGGTTTAACAAAACCAAACCCGTGCAGTGCTTTTATATATAGTGTGAACACAATATTTAAAGCAAAGAGAAAGATAAATAGGCAAAATCATTTAACATTTCGAATGCGTTACCAAAACTAAACGAGAGTTATTTATTTATTATTTTCATTTTAGAGTTATTTATTTATTTAGTATGTTCATTCCAGACCTAAACTGAAAGTGTTAAAACAATTTCCACCTTTCCCCTGATTAATTCCGAATTCAACTACCCAACCACTGGGCTAATCGTGAAAACACAATATTTAAAGTAAGGCGAAAGATAAATAGGCAATATCATTGAACATTTGGAATGCGTTACCCAAAACAAACGAGAGTTATTTATTTATTTACTCCCATCTCTGTTCTGAGCAAAACAACTGTTTTTTTATCATCTTTTTTGACTTACGATTTTCTAAAAGAAATGCAAAATAATTTCTTCAAAAAAGTTGACGGGGAAAGGAAGTTTGAGGCTGTAATAGAGAGCCCAAGTCATTTCCATAAGTTAAAAGGAAACCTATGGAAAGAAGCGAAATAACATATTAAAATAATTTAGATCGCTATAAAAGCTAAAAATATCATATTTTGGAATGCTATTAGCTAGTAAAATTAAAGGCATATACATTTTAAAACATTCGCCTTTACAGAGAGACACCAGTAGATGCGCAGCATATAATGAACCGAGACCCGAGAGACGCTTTTTTTAATTGAACGGAATTAAGTAAAGTCTGAATTAGCTGGCACAGTTCCGATTCTTGATTCCTTGCCAACGAATAAAAATAAAATTTAAAAAAAAACAATCCCAGGAATTGGGAAAGATGTCCTGGATTTTCCCTTTATTGGTTAATTATAAACAATTCACGCAAATTTTTTAAAAAATGTTTACGAGATATTTTTTACAAACATTTACTTCTGGAGAAATTCTCCCAAATTCACTGTTTATAGAATGTAGTTAAATAATCTTAAGTAGATAAATTAATCTTAAGAAATAAAAGTGCCAATAAAATACATTACGGGTATTTTTTAAATCTATTCCTAAGTTTTCTTTCCACATTTTTCTGTAGTTTTACTTTTTTTCAAATTTTTCATTGTTTTTGAAAGGTTCTTTTCTTTTGACAAGTTCGAAAATCTATACCACATATGCAACCACTAGGCTTCGTATCACACTGCAGAGCATCCCAGACAGAAATTCAGAAAATCTGGTCAGTTTAAATTAAATAGTAATAAGTCTTTACAAACAAAAAGACTCATTTACATTTCAGAAATTAGACTGTGTCTGTATTCAACTGTGGAATTCTTTTAAATCAAAATAATTAACAGGAAACAATCAAAATATACCGAATTTCCAATTGACGTCTCTCCAAACATCTACAGCAATAAAAATAGTTTTTTAATATGATTTTCTGATAATAAAAATAATTCCGAGTTCGAAATTCAAAATTTCAGAAAACCGTGAATTTACTGTGCTTCTTAAAATTTCAGAAATCAGAAAGAATTCTATGAAACAAAATAAAACGACGATCACAATCATTACATCATGTAAGAATAAATTCATCGCCAAGCAATGAAATGATGATATATAAACTTTTGAATTTTTTATCAGCGAACTAAAAAAAAAGCAGATTACTTTCTGGAAAGAATTTTATTTTATCTGCTGTCATTAGACCACGTGCTTCTAGACAACCAATCACTGATCCCAATGATTAAACGAACGTTTTAATGAAGCGATTTCTCCTTCCTAACCAGGGTTGCCATATTGGCCTTTTGAAGGCCAAATTATGGAAATTTGGCCCTTTTCAAAGCCCTTGGCCTTAGGAATTTTCATTTGGCCTTAAATTCATTTTTGGCCTTTTTTTTGGCTTTATTTTCGTTAATGACTTTCAGAACAATTTTTAATTACTTATTCTAATGTTTTTTAATAAATTTTTGATATCATACATTTCAAATGATATATAATGAACTGTGAAACGAAATAGCCCCTGAATAGAACAAGGATGTCTTAAGTTTCATTCACTTTAATTTTAGTTTAATAATAGAACATTGAACATATGCTTATGAAGTGGGATTCGTTTCCATGAAGGATAGCTGTTCTTCTATTAGCAAATGACGTTTTCAATCAATTTGTCAAATTTGGCCTTTTTTGGCCTTATTTTTGAGAAGGTTTGGCCTTATTTTGCTATTTTGATCTGGCAACCCTGTTCCTAACCCAGCCTTTGGAGCTTGAATGCATTGTTACATGAATAAGCTATCTGACTGATTTTACCCAGCATTCTATTAATTATCCTTTTAAATTTTTAACTGTAATCTTTTTTTCCTCAGTATACTATTGTCAATATCTTCTACGAATGGCAACCGAAATAGATGGCGAAACAAACGGATGCATTTTCGAGTGGAAAATTGAAAACATAAGTCACTGCTGGTTGAAGAATGGAAAAGAAATCAGGAGTCCCGTTTTTATCGCGGACGCACTAGAAGACACTAAATGGTCTTTGTGGTTATATCCCATGGGAGACAGAGATGATAAAAACGTCGGTATTTATCTTGCTAGAGAGAGAGATTTCAGTGGACCGAATGAAATTGAAGTAAATTACCAGATAGCATTTCTGGATAAAAACGGCACATACTTGACAGAAAGAACTTTATTGAAACGCGTATTCGGGAAAGAGAGAATTTGGGGTTTCTCAGAATTCGAGGCAAGAGAGAAAGTTTTCATCACTAAAAGAAAATCATTTCTTCCTGAAGATACACTGACGGTGCAGTGCACGATTTGGATTAAATACGAGTATCAAACACTCGTTAAGCCAGATTTATGTTTCGCCCGAACTGTTTTCAAAGTAAATCGGAAATCTTTCCTTTGGCAAATCCCAAAATTCAGCACCCTTAAACCTGGCTTAAGAAGTAAATTCCAAGATGATTTAATTGACTTTGATATCGTTTTGAACGAAATAGAAGATCTTGTGAAAAAACTGGATATAGATATTATTTCATTTAATGAGAACATAAAATATTTTTTGTTTAGGATTTCCATTATAAATTCATATGGAGAAAAAGAACCATGCGGAGAGCATGAATATTTCGCCAGTGATATTGAGGAAAGAGTATTATCGACGCCGCTCTTCAGTAAAATGTTAATGAAAAACGAAACCCGGTACTTGTCAAATGACGTGTTATTGCTTGATTGTGAATATGTCACTTCAAATGGATTGTTTCGACATGAAGTAGTCACCGGCTGTGGAATACTTTCTTCCAAACTAACGAAGGTGGTTGTCGAAAAAGAGAGAAGCCAACACTCGTCAGTTCTGGCGAGTGACTTGAAACTCATGTACGAAGATGGAAGTTTCAGTGATACAGAGCTTCGTACCTCGACACAAACCTTCAAAGCTCACAAGAGTATCTTAAGCGCTAGATCCCCTGTATTTAGAAGAATGTTCAGCAATGATATGAAGGAGAAGAACAGTGGACGCGTCGACATCACCGATTTGGAAGAGAACACAGTTCACCGAATGCTGCTGTATGTGTACACAGACACTTTGGAAGATCTGCAGTTGGAAAGCGCATGCAACCTGTACGTGGCTGCAGATAAATATGAGATCCTGTCCCTAAGGAGCAGGTGCTCTTCTTTCTTGAAAGACAGCCTATGTCCAAAGAAAGCTTGTGACATTTTAGCTTTGGCTGACCGACACCAAGATGACGATCTGAAAATTGCTGTGCAGGATTTTATACTGACGCATGACAAAGAAGTTTTTGGCTCACAGAAATGGAAAGATTTCATTGACACTAATCCTAAATTAGCTGCGGATATTATGTATTGGAAAGTCTTTCCAGGTTAGGATGTTCCCACACATTGTGTAAGATATTGCTTTTATTTTTCCGTCTTAAAAATGTTTCGTTGTTTAATTTAATATTTGTAATACGAAATGAAGTTAGTCTTGTAAATTTCTTATACAATATGAGAAAAATATTCTATTTTAAAGCATTTTTAGACGCAAGTTTTTTTTTGTAGAATTTTTTGTAATTCTAGTGGTTACTCGTTTCGGTTACTATAGTGACGTTTAGTGCGAAATCGATTTTAATTAGTATTCTTTCGTCTATTTAGTCTAACTACCTAAGGATTTCGAGGGATAGTTTACAACTGCTAGTGATACTATTTATTGCTATAAAAATAGTGAAATAATGGCTTTTTAAAATCGCATAACTCCTGTATTGTATTTCATTCTACTACCAAAATGTACGAATTGGCAAATTTAGCAAAAATAAGTAAATTTTGCAAAAAACATCATATTTTTTATGTATTTTCTTATAATTGCTTATTTACTTAAAATTTCCAAATTATTTTAGATGCTGATGCGAATTTATCGAGTAGCACCAGAAGAAGAAATTATCTTGATTGCATGAAGTGGTATTTTAGTATTTCACCAGTCCCCCATCCTAATAGCAA